>JAKOGI010000086.1:382500-572500 GCA_029747015.1 Carnegiea gigantea | reverse complement strand
GTTTAAAGGATCCATTCTTATTTTACCAGTATCTACATGAGCTAGAGTAAAGCAAGAGCTAGAGTAAAGCAACTGAGTTCATTAAACTTAGCCACACATTCTACTACAATTATCATTTTTTCCTTGCTTGAGCTTGAGAAACTCCTATTCTCTAGCCCAGTTCACATCCTTAGTATAATATTATCAAGGCCTTGAGTTTTACCCAAGCCAATGGCGCTTCTTCTCGCGGTTTCATAAAACCTAACCAATACTCAGCCTCCCCACTGGAAGTGGTGGGTAACCAATCATACATGGTATGTGAAGCTTGCGCAAAAGGCAAACAAGTCAGATCTTCTTTTAAATCAAAAAATTGTGTTAGCACTACCCGACCTCTCGAAATGTTACACATTGATCTATGTGGTCCTATGAGGATAGCAAGTAGAGGTGGGAAGAGGTATGTGCTGGTTGTAGTGGATGATTACTCTCGATTTACTTGGACCTTGTTTTTGGCATCCAAGGATGAAACCTTTGAGAATTTTATTGCCTTTCTCAAAAGGGTTGAAAAGAGAGTAGGACACTCTTTAATTAGCTTGAGATTTGATCATGGTACTGAATTTGAAAACGCAAGTTTTATTAACTATTGTAATGAACATGGTGTTGATCATAACTTCTCAGCTCCAAGAACACCCCAACAAAATGGGTGGTTGAGCGCAAAAATCGCACCCTGGAAGACATGACCAGAACAATGCTTATTGCTAGTGGTCTTCCTAGGTATTTCTGGGCAGAAGCATTGAACACCTCATGTTACATTATAAATAGATGCATGATCAGACCTATTTTGAACAAAACTCCTTATGAACTTTTCAAAGGCAGAAAACCCAATATTACGCACCTAAGAACATTTGGTTGTAGGTGTTTTGTACATAATAATGGGAAGGATGCCTTAGGAAAGTTTGATCCTAGGAGTGATGAGGCAATATTTCTTGGTTACTCCTCTCACAGTAAGGCTTACAAAGTGTTTAACAAAAGAACCTTAAGTGTTGAGGAAAGTGTGCATGTGCTTTTTGATGAATCTAACTCGTTGAGTGAGAATGATGCACAGGAGGAAGAATTTGAATTAGGTCTTGTTCAAAAAGAAGTGTTGCTCCAAGATAGACAAGGTAAGAACACCATGGAGAAAACAACTCCTGAAGGTGTTTCTCAGAACGATAAGCAAGGTGAGAACCAAACAGGGGGAAACACCGTTGAACCCTATTCGGGACAACACCAGTCAGGTTCCTCAGGAACAGGCTCGGGCACTGATTGTGAGCCTGAGTCTCCAAGTGTTCCAGTTAGAGTAGAGCATGTGTCTGTGGATCCACTTACTCCACGGCCATGGAAGCACCAACGTTCGCACCCTCTTGAGCAAATTTTGTCTGATATTAATACTGGAGTGCAAACTAGGTCAAAGCTTAAGAATTTTTGTGCATTCTATGCGTTTCTTTCTAACATTGAGCCAAAGAATGTGAATGAAGCTCTTGCAAATTCAGATTGGGTCACAGCAATGCAAGAAGAACTTCATCAATTTGAAAGGAACAAAGTATGGCACCTTGTACCTCGACCTGCAGATAGAACAATCATTGGAACCAAGTGGGTGTTCCGAAACAAACTTGATGAGTCAGGAACAGTCACCAGGAACAAGGCACGGCTGGTGGTTCAAGGGTACAATCAGGAAGAAGGGATTGATTACGAAGAAACCTTTGCACCAGTTGCTAGAATTGAGGCTATTCGTATCCTAATAGCCTTTGCAGCCCATATGGAGATCAAGCTATATCAAATGGACGTGAAAAGTGCATTTCTAAATGGATACCTTAAGGAAGAGGTGTATGTCAAACAACCCCCTGGTTTCGAAAACAATGAATTTCCTGATCATGTTTTTCAACTTAACAAAGCTCTTTATGGTCTAAAACAAGCTCCTAGAGCTTGGTATGAACGCTTGTCAAGCTTTTTACTTGAAAATGATTTTAGAAGAGGCAAGGTAGACAATACCTTGTTTCTAAAATCTAAGGGGGAACATTTGTTGGTTGTCCAAGTATATGTCGATGATATTATATTTGGTGCAACTCATCATGATCTATGTAATGATTTTTCAAAAATGATGAGGAGTGAGTTTGAAATGAGCATGATGGGTGAGCTTAACTTTATCTTAGGCTTACAAATCAAGCAAACTTCAAACGGCACCATGATCCATCAACAAAAGTATATCAAGGAACTACTTAAGCATTTTGGAATGGAGTCGGCCAAGCCCATACATACTCCCAATATGTTCAATAACCTTAAAATAAGTTCTCCATCCTTCTTTCCTCATATATGAGTAGGTCTAGGCCTCCTTTGAATTTTAGAGGTTTCAACTTATTGAATCCACAAATCATCTCCATTATTATTAAGTGAGGGTGTGGAGGTGGTGGTGGTGGATGGTTGTTAACACAGCAGAACATTTGTTCATACACACATGAACACATGTAGGTGACTCTTAGTTCTAGTTCAAAGTTAGGCATTACAACTCCAAATAAATCATTAATAACATAACAATCCTACATAACAGAATATCATATAAAAAGTACAAGTAGTACAAAACATCTACCATGCAAAAAGTACAAGTAACATAGAACATCTAACATGCATATATATGTCGTGGTTACAACCTATGTATTTAATCACATGACTTATGACTTAGAGGCTCCAGAGAGGGCCACCTATTATTCTAGTTCTTAGTTAGGAATGATAAACGCACATTGATTGACTAAAACCATTAAGAAAATAACTGTAAAACATTCACACTGAAACCCATCCACAAGTAGTCAAATAACACGGAAGGCAGCAAATGTAATGTACATATGAATGATGCAGCCTATGGCTATGATATCACTAAATGTAACAACCCTCTGCTCATAGGAGCATTACATCACCAAGGCTCCCTAAGTCTAGTTAAGGTATAGGCTTGCATTTTGTTAGCATTACTCTAAAAATGGCATAATGTTGTGTTTTCAACTTGGGCCAAAACATTACCAAGTGAACTCGTTCCTACTAAAACACATACTAATACAACTAAAATCAAGCCACCTATTTAACTTTATTAAGATAAGTACATTTCTCCCCCCTCACGGGTCACAACCTGAAGGGTCAAACTATGAGTTGTCACCTTCAACCTTCAATTAATATAAATGGATAGGGGAAAATTTGTTAAACAAGGGTTAAAAAGGCTAAGATAGACCATAACATCAAAATCTTTTCACAAACATACCTGTCTTACAATACTTTCTACTTATTTATACATAGCTTCTTGAACATACCAACTTTTCAAGGCACCCACTTAGCAGTTTTTGTAGAAAGAATCCAATAACCCACAAAAAGCACATAAGAACCTTTAGCTAGGTACACGAACCTATTTGGAATCTAAAAAAGGAAAAAGAGAAAGTGACCAAGAAACCGCACAATTAGTGGGCAATTGACATTCTCAAACCAAAACCTTTGCATATTATAAGTATATACAATAGCATCCATGAATTAGTAGCTTAATAATATAATAAGTTAACCTTACTTCACTTCAGTGGACCATCTGACTCTTACAACCAACTGGAGTTATAAGTAAAACACATTATAACGAAAGAATACACAGCTCGCTAGAATGTAGGAAAGCATCAACTTTAAATTAATTGGATGCTGAAAGGAAAGCCAATTTTAAATTAGATGAACTCCTAGCTAATTAACTTTTTGTTTTTGAATGTTTCAAGTCAATTGCATTTGAAAAGCAACTACTCAACTTCCATTTGGTAAAAGAGAGTTTAGGCCATCAGACTACATCCAGATACTAGTGCCCTTTATAGGTGGGCCACCACAACCTAATGGACATCTAGATTCTAAGAATTAATAAAGTTAAGAAGGAGATTTATTATTGTAGACTACATAGGCTAATTAGGAATCTTAAACCGTCATGTGGCATGACTACAAGATCCCCCCATTAGCACCCGACCATTAACCTATATTGCATAGGTTAATTAGGAACTTCTAAGCACATCACGAGTCCAGTGGCACTAGACTTCATAGCCCTACAATGTCCTTCAAGGCCACACAAATCATTGGCAAAAGGGGACTCAAGGAGACCGTGCATTTTCTAAACTCAATTAGTTTGCATAACACTTCTGACTGAAAGTCTGAATCTTGTCAAAATACGACTAATTTGTATCATTTAGACCACACGCGAATCAACTAACCCATGAATTATTTTTACCAAACGCAAAGCCATTTAGTATGTAAAACCTATGAATTCAATCGAAGTGCACATAGTTCAAATCATTTGGGCCACAATTCATTAAAACACAAGTAAGGTAACACTTTTATAAAAAAATTTAAGTAACACTCAAAGTACTTAGTTTCAGTTAAATTGCTTTAGAACTCACAAGTTTACATAAATCCACTTCTAGGAGCAAACGACTCTATCGTAGCAGCAAATGTTATATTGAGCACATAACGATAGTCACTTGTCCTCCAATCCAAGCATGCCAACAAGATTGCCTTTACAATGTCTAATTCAACTGGCATATAAAACCAACAATCATAATTCATATCGTATTCAACATTGGCCACTTAGGTCATATCCAATTCCTATTCTACATAGTAATATCCTTATGCATCACATATAACATGCCAAGAAGTTACGCACGCGTCAAGGTCACCACCAATTTATAGGTTCATATTAGCTCTTCTCAGTCTCTCAGGTTCAGATGTTCTTCAGATTCACATTCTGTTCGAGGTCAAGTTATGATTCAACTCGAATTCTTGTTTAGGATCAGGTTCGGGTTTGATTTAGTTCATATTTATATCTCCTTAGTTCTTGTTTGTTTCTTAAAAAAAAAAACCACTGGAAAACAGCAACCGAGAATGGCCAGAACAAAGTCGGGTTAGGTTGTCCACTGATCGGTTCAACTGAGCTAGCCAACATACAGAATCACCCTATTTTGTAATGCCCGAGACTAACCCATAGGCCCCACCTTCTTAGCTTGAATATTGGTCTGCAGCATAAAATCAAGCATGAAGTGTATAAAAAAAATTTGGGCAAACAAGAACATTAAGATGTTTCCTAAATGGCTTTCCCCCTCTTCTTCTATCTAGCAATTACCCCAAATTCAAGTTCAACAACACCAAGAACCTCCAAATTTTTCCAAATCCTTTACAGATTCTCACCCATGATTTCATATCCCTAACCCTTATTAAATCACATACAAGCAAAACTATAATGAATAAATATAATTTTGGTTCAAATTACTATTAGTTTGAGAATTGAGACTACACATCTCAAATAGTTAGGGCTTAGAATGAATTGAATGAAAATTAGAGGTTATTTGGCCGGATTGTTGCCTTCTTTTCTTCTGCCATTTGCCTTTGTCTTCTTCTTCTGCTTCTTCTCGTGCCTCTCCTCTCACCCGCCCTTTTGTTTGGATTGAGGGGAGAGAAGAGTAGGGAGAGGGGAATGAAAGTTAATGAACACTTATTTCCTTTATTTGGGAATATTACATGAGGGGGAAGGAAGGGGAACCAAGGGGAACATTTCACCCTCATTTTCTCCAATTTCTCACATTTTTATTCACCCTCAAAATGAGGGGAAAAAAATATTTTTAATAGTTCTCCCCTCCCCTCCATCCCCCCTCACAACAAATTCAAACAAGGTGAGTGCAAATCACATTCCTTTCCTTCCCTTCCCCTTCATTACCTTCCGCTCTCTTCCCCTCCCTTCCCCCTCTCTATCTCAATCCAAACAATATGTTATCCTTCTTCCCCTTGCCCTTTTCCTCTCTTTCTTTTTTTGTCTCAGTAATGGAGGGATGTGATGTATATTTTCAAGGGGATCATTTTCATTCTTTAAACTCAACTTCAAGGAAGGTAAGTTTCAAACAAGTTCATGCATGGCAAGGCTCCTCTTTGGTTCCAATATTTGAATTTCATGACAAAAGACACTTTATGGAGTTTTATTGAACTTCAAAGTGCCTTTTTCAAATGAGTTTTCCAAATGGGGATCAAGAGTACCTTGCATTTCAATAATGGAGACCATCATGCCCAAAACCCTAATGCCTCTGGAGAAGTCCAGGAAGGTCAAAAGAAGGCCAAGGAGATCGCAACCATGGTCCGGAATGCCTTAAATCACAGCCCCCTTTTCATGCCCAGTTCGACCGAACGCATATCCGGTTTTGTGCATCTGTTGCAGCAAGAAGAGATGGGTAATTTTCATGTGGACCTTCACTTTCCTCAAGCTTAAGGAGACAGCTTTCCAATAAGACCAGCCTTGCTTCATTTGGCGTTCATTTGGTTGGTCAAGTTCAGCCCACAAGCACACGGTATCCTGGCGCAGGATAGTTTGGACAGCCTTCACTATTTGGGCCATAACTTTTGATCGGCTGGTCCAATTGCAGTAAAATTGGATTCCCTAGAAACTAGACATCCTAAGCTTTCCCACAAACCCAAGATCATCAAAGTTGGTTCAGTATTCAGAGAGATATGCCTCCTGGAAATTGGGCTTGCTGCTGATGAGAACGCATTTATTACAAAACGCGTGAAGCATGTGTTTTACTTCCTATTTCGGCTTTGCTGCTTGGTGCCTCTTCCAAAACTGTGTATCCCCTCCTCTAGCAAGGCCAAGAAGTGTGAGAATTATGGGTGCATGAATCCCCTTGGCTGCTACACTCTTTTCACAACAAAGGCTTCAAGAGACACACCTCTTCACGCTTAAATGCAGTTGCTGAATTTTGCCTTGTTTTCCTTCACTTCTTTTCGTGTATTTTTCATGCCTTTTCATGATGTAAGGCATCTACTATATAAAGGCCATAGCATAGGGTTGTTCCCCATCAACTTACATTCGAATTCAAGTAATACAACTCAGCTTTGAAGTGTTCTCTCAAAGTGTGTGTACAAATCTAGTTCTATATCTTGAGTGTTGGCAAACTCAAGTGGTGTTCTAGTTTCCTTAACTCTTCTAGGTGGTGAATCATTTCTGTATCCTAGAAAGAGTAAAGGAATTTGCCCAAGGATTGATTTTGAGTTGCTCCTTCTTGGATTATCTCAAACTCAACCTTGAACCTATCCTTCTCTATCCCATTTAGTAAAAAAATATTATCATTGCCAACAATGCCCTTAGCTTCCTAGAAGTGTCTTAGCCCCCTAAAAATAAAGCTCTTCGACAAATTGATGGTTTTTTTTATTGGTTCATAGCTAATGGAAAATGCACATTTCCATTCTACATGGTCATTAATTATTATTCATTTTTTCTTGGGGAAATTAATATTCATTTTTTCAAGGGAAAAAAAGGTAAAATTTAATAATTAATTATCTACATATAGAAACCAATCAATTAATATGGGACGTCCATAAAAGGAATAACAAGCAAATAAAATGGGATGGAGTAAATAAATAAATAGATCTTCACCGGTGGAAAAGCTAGAGATCAATAAATAAAGGAAAGTCAAAAATGATGACAATAACAATTCCTTCTTTTGTTTTGGGTTGGGGGGGTGATCTTAACTGATATTTGGTATGCATGCTCTCTTATCTCATCTATGACACGCTCTGACCCATTTGCCACTAAGTATTCCAAAACAGTCAAAGCCTGAAAGCACAAATAATGGATTACTGATTTAGTCACAACAATATGAAGAAAGAAATGTTGAATAAGCATTGGCAGCTTAATCTAATAAATAAGACATGTCCTGTTAAGCTTAAAGCTATCAAGAATATAGATGCTCGGGCCTCGCATGTCATCTGCTTATTTCCATCTGATGATGTGTTTGTTCTCAACTTTATCACTTTTGGGGTGTTAGGGAATGGAACTTGATCAAAAGTATCAACCTCCGATAGTTGGTGTTTGGTTGGTGTTTTAAAGGTATAGGACTTAATACTTAGGGTATCAACCCCCCCCCCCAAAAAAAAAAAAAACTGAGGACTTGAATCCCCTCAGCAGCCAATGGGTTTCAAGTGAAATCCCACAGGAATCAACTTATAATATAAAGAAAGAAAGACCGACGAATGCCCTTGAGTATTTGATCCCCTAGAAACCAAGTCCCATCCCCATCCCCATCCCCCACGTAACCCTCCTCAGTCCATTCCAGTCCATCCAATGGAAAAAAGTGACCTTATCCAGTATCACAAGAAGAAAATAACGTTGCAAAAGTCCCACGCATGTTATCCTCTCACTTTTAGAATGGTCAAAAGCAAAATTTTCAAACTACTATACCACACCGCCCTCAGTGTGGATCCCGCATTTCCACCTAAACAAATCTTAGGAGATCCAAATGTTGGCTACCCAACCCCTGCTTGAGGATAGACGCACCAAAATATTTTTACAGAAATATTTTTAATCTCGTTTATCTGATAAACTAAAACCTTTATTTAAAATCAGCCCCCCCCAAAAAAAAAAATCTAGGAGATAACTGTAATTCGTTAACGTACACATACACTATCGAACTATGGACTAAAATTTAAGGGGGGGAAAGTAGACTACAGGAAAATAATCAATGGTACCTTATAGACATGACGCCAATTCTTGCTAGTATCATTTATCCTCTTCCAGATAACTATCATGATCATTTGGTATTCATGACTACATATATAAAGAAAATATCATGTTAATAGTAGAAAAGCATTAAGGAAAAGCACAGCTTAATTCTGCAGTGAATTGAAATTACTAGTTTCTGGAAGCCTGCGCAAGGTCTGCAAGAAGTGAGCCATGAGGACCCCAAGGCTCATTGCTTGTAGCATCAAGAACCTGCAGAAGTCAGCCAAAACTTTTTTTTATTTTGTCATTTAATGCAAAAGGCCCAGGAAAAGATAGAATCGGATTGCCATGAGGTTATCCATTCAACAATGAAGGAATGAGTTTGCAGCAAGGAATGAGATAAACTAGACAAGTAATCCAATACAGCACCTCATATACCCTACAACAGATTGAATTGAATTTAAATCAAAAGTTGAACATCTTCCATCATTGACACTTAACCTTTTTTGAGTCTCAAGAGAGGAGTTTTACCTTCTGCTCAATCGAAGGAACTTTAAGAACTTTCTTGTTAACTTCCCTCTTTCTACAAGCACAAATGCACACTTGATCAATGAACATCTACCACATGAGTGAATCCTAAATTCTTGGCCAAACAGCCGACATCTTCGTAAGAGAAACAGAACTAAGAATCTCAAAAACAATGTCTGAAGCGTACACTGGCAATCGGCTATACAACCTTCAATGATGAAATTGCATGCATAGAGACCAAAAGAAAGTAATGAAGTGGCAATTGTCAAGTAAATCACCGGGGTTTTATGACACAGGACCTAAGTAAAGGAGCTTCCAAAATAACTCACATGTCTCTAATAGTTTGATCAAATGCCTTCTTCATGGGAGTATTCCAATTGTCTCTTCAACGGACTCTGTAGAGGAATTGCTTTCAGATATGGTTGGTGCAGAAGAAAAAAGATCCCACAAGTTCACCTGCTATAACTAGTAAGAATATACCTTACTATCCAAATAAGCTTTTGAACAGAAATGGAAATAAGACAACTAATAGAACTGATAAAGTTGAATATATTACATTGCACCAGGAGCCAAGTTAACCAACACCCTAAGAATCACCTGAGGAATCTGGATTCCTGCCTAAAAGCTAAGTGAGCACCTTTGACTGGAAGCTTCTCCTATGAAACTAAATTACAGAACCAGCTTCTGAAAGAGATCGTGGTTTTCCTAAACATCCTCTAAATCAATCTCTTGCATCCAAATCTAATTAACTTCATACCCTTTTGGTTGGCATAGTCCTGAATTTCTCCGTTGTTCATACATAAAGAACCTCAAATTACAGAGCATGAGCATCTAGTCATTACTTGGCATATCTTCGAGCCGAGCTGAGCCGAAGCCCAAGCTTGATAAACTCGAAGCACAGCTCGTGGGCTCGCATTTGGGCTCACGGCTCGGGCTCGACTCGTGGCTCAGCGAGGATAATGATGCTCGGGTTGTATAACGCTCAAGCCTAGGCCAGCTCAGCCAAATCTCATTTGAGACTCAAGCCTCCAAACATTGCCGCCTTGAGCCTTACCTTAACTCATTCGAGGCTCGGATAAAGGCTTGCCTTTTAGGATTTGGATATGGACCTCGCTTGTTAATATCTGAATTTATAATGAGACTCTCAATAAATACAAAGGATGAATGAGCGTACCTAATCTGTGTAGCCATAGGACAATTGTGATTGTATAGTCTTTAATAGTTGATAGGTTGCTCCCATCATTGGTTAATGAGTAACAATTAAGGTCAGGAGCCTAAGCTTGCATAAGTCGCACAATTCCTCTAACTCTGCCTTTACATGAACACATGAGCAGGTAAAAAGTCTAAATCGTAAAGAGGTGAGAGGGTACAAAGGAAAGAAAAGTTGGATCAGAGTGTAAAAGCACACTATATTGCTGACAGTGTGGCTGTAAACCATATTTATTAATCAAAGTAATTAACATTACATAGAAAGTTTAATTACTCAAACCCTAATATTTATTTCTTAAGAATGCACGGGCTCATCTCCTTAAGGCTCGGCAAGCTCACAAGCCTAAATTCATAAGGCTCGAGCTCGGCTCAGATAGCCAAACTCCCACGGCTAGGCTCAGGCTTAGATAGCCAAACAAGCCAAAAAGTGAGCCAGCTAGCAAGCTAGCTTGACTTATCTACACCTCTAGTCAAAACTAATATAGAATCTTTGTAAAACTAAGGATAACACAATATAAAGTGGATTTCTTTGAAACTCTTCCTCACCAAGGAGCTTAAGAGTACCAATGAGCTTCCTTCTATCAACTTTTTATTAACCGCTTTCACATATTTTTATCCACTAGGCACTAAGCTTAGTATAGGCTCATCAAGGTACATCTCACACACACAACAATGATGTTATTACGCATAATGTCATCCGAATCCGCAATAAACCCCACCCATAATGAAGCTTAGAGAGTCCAAAGAAGCTACTACTCCGGTTCTCATAATGTCATCCAAATCCACAATGAACCCAACCCTCATCATTCTTATTGCATCTTACAAGTCCAAAAATTAAAACATCACTATTCAGAACAGAAAACAATATCAGGACAAAGAGCCAATCATGCATGTGTATTAAAAATCAAGCAGTTTAAAAGGTCGAAACAAATAAGCAGGAGAGCAATTTAATTGAAAAGTCCAGCATTTGCAAGCCCTGTAGAAAGACAAAAGATAGCAAAGTGGGCATAGCCATCATATCTAGAGTTGGCCAATAGGTGTCTCTAGCAGAGATGAAGACACCAGTAGGCAGTAGCACAAAGAATATACGATACGATCGCATCTTAAAGCAAATGGTGACAAGTAGAAATCATAGATGAAGACAATGCTAATGGCAATGCTCCATCCCTCCTGAACAAAGATATCTATAGCACCAAGACACTAGTAAATTATGGCATTTTATGGCTATCCAAGTATCCATATTGACTAACTACCCTCCCCCCACTCCATCTCTTTTCCGTACTAGCTATATATTAAGAATCCCCTCAGAGTGCATGCATTTTCCCAAAGTTTCAGCCTTAGACAAAAAGTGATGGTCTTTTTGGGACATAATAACTAAAAAAGACTGGAGTGGACACCTATTTAACTTTTCACCAGAGCATCATAATTCAACATCCTCACGAACTATGAATATCCAGAAGCCTCAATTAATCAAAATGACATCTTAAGAGAGTCTGAAAAGTATGATCAAATGGGATCGGATCACAATTTGTTATGACGTTACTATTGTAGTTACACAAAGAACTGTTAACACAATTTGAAAGTAGAGAAAAGGATTCAGTCCTCAATTTCAGCCCTAGCCCATCTACATTCGATGGCATCAGAAATTAAAGATATGGATTAAAAATTTAGAAACTGTCACATAAAATGGCCCAAAAATGAACTATACCCAAGTGATATATACAGAGCACAAACAAGAAATGATCACATCCTAGAGCTGAAATGTATAAATGGAAATTGAATTACAAATCAGTGATCAACACAAAATGAAGCTTACAATCAAATGTCAGAAACCAGAATATACCCAAGTAGCAGATCAAGACCGAGCTGAATCCAAGCGCCGTAAAATAATCAAACCAAAGAAATTGGATCGAAACCTGATCAAAGGAAGCAGAAATTCCACATTATAATAACTTTAGATCCAAAGAGTATACCAAAAAACGCAAAAAGGTAATATTTGGAAAAAGAAAGAGAAAATATGAAGCTGACAGGATCGAACTGAATGTTGAAGGACACCGGGATCGGCGGAAAAAAGTCAGATCTGTGTGTGTGTGTGTGTGTGTGTGTGTGCGCCCGTGCGTGAGAGAGAGAGATAGAGAGAGAGAGAGAGAGAGAGAATGGGTGCAGATTATTGCAGGAGATATCGACAGAGCTGGAGACTATTTTGCGTGCCGTGAAAATTTTTTAAAAAATTAAAACCGGAAATAAACTTGGAGGAGGGGGTGAGGAAAGACCAGTGCCTCCGTTTTTTGTTTACAGTCCGGTGGGAATGATGCGACTTCTCTCTTGCAACTGCGAGTTGGCAGGAGATAGGAACTATGAACATAGTTGACAGCAGGAGACAACACACCTAGCACACGGATACTAAAGGCAATTGTTTGCCCCTTTTGTTTTTCTCATTCATTTTTGGACTGGAACAAGTTGAATAACTACTACAGAAAATCACCAAATCTACAGTCTAGACTAGCCGGCTAGCCTCCTTATTGTCAAATTTCTAGTGCTCAAAACACCAACATGCACCCATCCTGATGTATATTGTCAAGGGGATCATTTTCATTCTTTAAACTCAACTTCAAGGGAGGTAAGTTTCAAACAAGTTCATGCATGGCAAGGCTCCTCTTTGGTTCCAATATTTGAATTTCATGACAAAAGACACTTTATGGAGTTTTATTGAACTTCAAAGTGCCTTTTCCAAACGAGTTTTCCAAATGGGGATCAAGAGTACCTTGCATTTCAATAATGGAGACCATCATGCCCAAAACCCTAATGCCTCTGGAGAAGTTAAGGAAGGTCAAAATAAGGCCAAGGAGATCACAATCATGGTCTGGAATGCCTTAAATCACAGCCTTCTTTTCATGCCCAGTTCGACCGAACGCATGTCCGGTTTTGTGCATCTGTTGCAGCAAGAAGAGATGGGTAATTTTCATGTGGACCTTCACTTTCCTCAAGCTTAAGGATTCAGCTTTCCAATAAGACCAGCCTTGCTTCATTTGGAGTTCATTTGGTTGGTCAAGTTCAGCCCACAAGCACACGGTATCCTGGCGCAGGATAGTTTGGACAACCTTCACTATTTGGGCCATAACTTTTGATCGGCTGGTCCAATTGCAGTAAAATTGGATTCCCTAGAAACTAGACATCCTAAGCTTTCCAACAAGCCCAAGATCATCGAGGTTGGTTCAGTATTCAGAGAGATATGCCTCCTGGAAATTGGGCTTGTGGCTGATGGGAACGCATTTATTACAAAACGCGTGAAGCATGTGTTTTACTTCCTATTTCGGCTTTGCTGCTTGGTGCCTCTTCCAAAACTGTGTATCTCCTCCTCTAGCAAGGCCAAGAAGTGTGAGAATTATGGGTGCATGAATCCCCTCGGCTGCTACACTCTTTCACAACAAAGGCTTCAAGAGACACACCTCTTCACGCTTAAATGCAGTTGCTGAATTTTGCCTTGTTTTCCTTCACTTCTTTTCGTGTATTTTTCATGCCTTTTCATGATGTAAGGCCTCTACTATATAAAGGCCATAGCATAGGGTTGTTCCCCATCAACTTACATTCGAATTCAAGTAATACAACTCAGCTTTGAAGTGTTCTCTCAAAGTGTGTGTGCAAATCTAGTTTTATATCTTGAGTGTTGGCAAACTCAAGTGGTGTTCTAGTTTCCTTAACTCTTCTAGGTGGTGAATCATTTCTGTATCCTAGAAAGAGTAAAGGAATTTGCCCAAGGATTGATTTTGAGTTGCCCCTTCTTGGATTATCTCAAACTCAACCTTGAACCTATCATTCCTTTGTTTCCTTTCTTGTTTAACTAAAAACCACAAAAGATAACCTAACTTGGTCATTTGCGTGCTCACATACCAAATGATGTATGTGAGCACCCAAATGACCAAGTTAGGTTATCTTTTGTGGTTTTTAGTTAAGGAAGAAAGGAAACAAAGGAAGGATAGGTTCAAGGTTGAGTTTGAGATAATCCAAGAAGGAGCCACTCAAAATCAATCCTTGGATGAATTCCTTTATTCTTTCTAGGATACAGAAATGATTCACCACCTAGAAGAGTTAAGGAAACTAGAACACCACTTGAGTTTGCCAACACTCAAGATATAGAACTAGATTTGCACACACACTTTGAGAGAGCACTTCAAAGCTGAGTTGTATTACTTGAATTCGAATGTAAGTTGATAGGGAACAACCCTATGCTATGGCCTTTATATAGTAGATGCCTTACATCATGAAAAGGCATGAAAAATACACGAAAAGAAGTGAAGGAAAACAAGGCAAAATTCAGCAACTGCATTTAAGCGTGAAGAGGTGTGTCTCTTGAAGCCTTTGTTGTGAAAAGAGTGTAGCAGCCAAGGGGATTCATGCACCCATAATTCTCACACTTCTTGGCCTTGCTAGAGGAGGGGATACACAGTTTTGGAAGAGGCACCAAGCAGCAAAGCCGAAATAGGAAGTAAAACACATGCTTCACGCGTTTTGTAATAAATGCGTTCACATCAGCAGCAAGCCCAATTTCCAGGAGGCATATCTCTCTGAATACTGAACCAACTTCGATGATCTTGGGCTTGTTGGAAAGCTTAGGATGTCTAGTTTCTAGGGAATCCAATTTTACTGCAATTGGACCAGCCGATCAAAAGTTATGGCTCAAATAGTGAAGGCTGTCCAAACTATCCTGCGCCAGGATACCGTGTGCTTGTGGGCTGAACTTGACCAACCAAATGAACTCCAAATGAAGCAAGGCTGGTCTTATTGGAAATCTGACTCCTTAAGCTTGAGGAAAGTGAAGGTCCACATGAAAATTACCCATCTCTTATTGCTGCAACAGATGCACAAAATCGGACATGCGTTCGGTCGAACTGGGCATGAAAAGGGGGCTGTGATTTAAGGCATTCTGGACCATGGTTGCGATCTCCTTGGCCTTCTTTTGACCTTCCTTAACTTCTCCAGAGGCATTAGGGTTTTGGGCATGATGGTCTCCATTATTGAAATGCAAGGTACTCTTGGTCCTCATTTGGAAAACTCGTTTGAAAAAGGCACTTTGAAGTTCAATAAAACTCCATAAAGTGTCTTTTGTCATGAAATTCAAATATTGGAACCAAAGAGGAGTCTTGCCATGCATGAACTTGTTTGAAACTTACCTCCCTTGAAGTTGAGTTTAAAGAATGAAAATGATCCCCTTGACAATATACATCAGGATGGGTGCATGTTGGTGTTTTGAGCACTAGAAATTTGACAATAAGGAGGCTAACTAGACTGTAGATTTGGTGATTTTCTGTAGTAGTTATTCAACTTGTTCCAGTCCAAAAATGAATGAGAAAAACAAAAGGGGCAAACAATTGCCTTTAGTATCCGTGTGCTAGGTGTGCTGTCTCCTGCTGTCAACTACGTTCATAGTTCCTGTCTCCTGCCAACTCGCAGCTGCAAGACTATCATTCCCACCGGACTGTAAACAAAAAACGGAGGCACTGGTCTTTCCTCACGCCCTCCTCCAAGTTTATTTCCGGTTTTAATTTTTTAAAAAATTAACACGGCACGCAAAATAGTCTCCAGCTTTGTCGATATCTCCTGCAATAATCTGCACCCGTTCTCTCTCTCTCTCTGTCTATCTCTCTCTCTCACGCACGGGCGCACACACACACACACAGAGAGAGATCTGACTTTTTTCCGCCGATCCCGGTGTCCTTCAACATTCAGTTCGATCCTGTCAGCTTCATATTTTCTCTTTCTTTTTCCAAATATTACCTTTTTGCGTGTTTTGGTATACCCTTTGGATCTAAAGTTATTATAATGCGGAATTTCTGCTTCCTTTGATCAGGTTTCGATCCAATTTCTTTGGTTTGATTATTTTACGGCGCTTGGATTCAGCTCGGTCTTGATCTGCTACTTGGGTATATTCTGGTTTCTGACATTTGATTGTAAGCTTCATTTTGTGCTGATCACTGATTTGTAATTCAATTTCCATTTATACATTTCAGCTCTAGGATGTGATCATTTCTTGTTTGTGCTCTGTATATATCACTTGGGTATAGTTCATTTTTGGGCCATTTTATGTGACAGTTTCTAAATTTTTAATCCATATCTTTAATTTCTGATGCCATCGAATGTAGATGGGCTAGGGCTGAAATTGAGGACTGAATCCTTTTCTCTACTTTCAAATTGTGTTAACAGTTCTTTGTGTAACTACAATAGTAACGTCATAACAAATTGTGATCCGATCCCATTTGATCATACTTTTCAGACTCTCTCAAGATGTCATTTTGATTAATTGAGGCTTCTAGATATTCATAGTTCGTGAGGATGTTGAATTATGATGCTCTGGTGAAAAGTTAAATAGGTGTCCACTCCAGTCTTTTTTAGTTATTATGTCCCAAAAAGACCATCACTTTTTGTCTAAGGCTGAAACTTTGGGAAAATGCATGCACTCTGAGGGGATTCTTAATATATAGCTAGTACGGAAAAGAGATGGAGTGGGGGGAGGGTAGTTAGTCAATATGGATACTTGGATAGCCATAAAATGCCATAATTTACTAGTGTCTTGGTGCTATAGATATCTTTGTTGAGGAGGGATGGAGCATTGCCATTAGCATTGTCTTCATCTATGATTTCTACTTGTCACCATTTGCTTTAAGATGCAATCGTATCGTATATTCTTTGTGCTACTGCCTACTGGTGTCTTCATCTCTGCTAGAGACACCTATTGGCCAACTCTAGATATGATGGCTATGCCCACTTTGCTATCGTTTGTCTTTCTATAGGGCTTGCAAATGCTGGTCTTTTCAATTAAATTGCTCTCCTGCTTATTTGTTTCGACCTTTTAAGCTGCTTGATTTTTAATACACATGCATGATTGGCTCTTTGTCCTGATATTGTTTTCTGTTCTGAATAGTGATGTTTTAATTTTTGGACTTGTAAGATGCAATAAGAATGATGAGGGTTGGGTTCATTGTGGATTTGGATGACATTATGAGAACCGGAGTAGTAGCTTCTTTGGACTCTCTAAGCTTCATTATGGGTGGGGTTTATTGCGGATTCGGATGACATTATGCGTAATAACATCATTGTTGTGTGTGTGAGATGTACCTTGATGAGCCTATACTAAGCTTAGTGCCTAGTGGATAAAAATATGTGAAAGCGGTTAATAAAAAGTTGATAGAAGGAAGTTCATTGGTACTCTTAAGCTCCTTGGTGAGGAAGAGTTTCAAAGAAATCCACTTTATATTGTGTTATCCTTAGTTTTACAAAGATTCTATATTAGTTTTGACTAGAGGTGTAGATAAGTCAAGCTAGCTTGCTAGCTGGCTCACTTTTTGGCTTGTTTGGCTATCTAAGCCTGAGCCTAGCCGTGGGAGTTTGGCTATCTGAGCCGAGCTCGAGCCTTATGAATTTAGGCTTGTGAGCTTGCCGAGCCTTAAGGAGATGAGCCCGTGCATCGTGTTGATGAACTTTCACAAGCATTCTTAAGAAATAAATATCAGGGTTTGAGTAATTAAACTTTCTATGTAATGTTAATTACTTTGATTAATAAATATGGTTTACAGCCACACTGTCAGCAATATAGTGTGCTTTTACACTCTGATCCAACTTTTCTTTCCTTTGTACCCCCTCACCTCTTTACGATTTAGACTTTTTATCTGCTCATGTGTTCATGTAAAGACAGAGTTAGAGGAATTGTGCGACTTATGCAAGCTTAGGCTCCTGACCTTAATTGTTACTCATTAACCAATGATGGGAGCAACCTATCAACTATCAAAGACTATACAATCACAATTGTCCTATGGCTACACAGATTAGGTACGCTCATTCATCCTTTGTATTTATTGAGAGTCTCATTATAAATTCAGATATTAACAAGCGAGGTCCATATCCAAATCCTAAAAGGCAAGCCTTTATCCGAGCCTCGAATGAGTTAAGGTAAGGCTCAAGGCGGTAATGTTTGGAGGCTTGAGTCTCAAATGAGATTTGGCTGAGCTGGCCTAGGCTTGAGCCTTATACAACCCGAGCATCATTATCCTCGCTGAGCCACGAGTCGAGCCCGAGCCGTGAGCCCAAATCTTAGCCCACGAGCTGTGCTTCGAGTTTATCAAGCTTGGGCTTCGGCTCAGCTCGGCTCGAAGATATGCCAAGTAATGACTAGATGCTCATGCTCTGTAATTTGAGGTTCTTTATGTATGAACAACGGAGAAATTCAGGACTATGCCAACCAAAAGGGTATGAAGTTAATTAGATTTGGATGCAAGAGATTGATTTAGAGGATGTTTAGGAAAACCATGATCTCTTTCAGAAGCTGGTTCTGTAATTTAGTTTCATAGGAGAAGCTTCCAGTCAAAGGTGCTCACTTAGCTTTTAGGCAGGAATCCAGATTCCTCAGGTGATTCTTAGGGTGTTGGTTAACTTGGCTCCTGGTGCAATGTAATATGTTCAACTTTATCAGTTCTATTAGTTGTCTTATTTCCATTTCTGTTCAAAAGCTTATTTGGATAGTAAGGTATATTCTTACTAGTTATAGCAGGTGAACTTGTGGGATCTTTTTTCTTCTGCACCAACCATATCTGAAAGCAATTCCTCTGCAGAGTCCGTTGAAGAGACAATTGGAATACTCCCATGAAGAAGGCATTTGATCAAACTATTAGAGACATGTGAGTTATTTTGGAAGCTCCGTTACTTAGGTCCTGTGTCATAAAACCCTGGGGATTTACTTGACAATTGCCACTTCATTACTTTCTTTTGGTCTCTATGCATGCAATTTCATCATTGAAGGTTGTATAGCCGATTGCCATTGTACGCTTCAGACATTGTTTTTGAGATTCTTAGTTCTGTTTCTCTTGCGAAGATGTCGGCTGTTTGGCCAAGAATTTAAGATTCACTCATGTGGTAGATGTTCATTGATCAAGTGTGCATTTGTGCTTGTAGAAAGAGGGAAGTTAACAAGAAAGTTCTTAAAGTTCCTTCGATTGAGCAGAAGGTAAAACTCCTCTCTTGAGACTCAAAAAAGGTTAAGTGTCAATGATGGAAGATGTTCAACTTTTGATTTAAATTCAATTCAATCTGTTGTAGGGTATATGAGGTGCTGTATTGGATTACTTGTCTAGTTTATCTCATTCCTTGCTGCAAACTCATTCCTTCATTGTTGAATGGATAACCTCATAGCAATCCGATTCTATCTTTTCCTGGGCCTTTTGCATTAAATGACAAAATAAAAAAAAGTTTTGGCTGACTTCTGCAGGTTCTTGATGCTACAAGCAATGAGCCTTGGGGTCCTCATGGGTCACTTCTTGCAGACCTTGCGCAGGCTTCCAGAAACTAGTAATTTCAATTCACTGCAGAATTAAGCTGTGCTTTTCCTTAATGCTTTTCTACTATTAACATGATATTTTCTTTATATATGTAGTCATGAATACCAAATGATCATGATAGTTATCTGGAAGAGGATAAATGATACTGGCAAGAATTGGCGTCATGTCTATAAGGTACCATTGATTATTTTCCTGTAGTCTACTTTTCCCCCCTTAAATTTTAGTCCATAGTTCGATAGTGTATGTGTACGTTAACGAATTACAGTTATCTCCTAGATTTTTTTTTTTTTTGGGGGGGGGGCTGATTTTAAATAAAGGTTTTAGTTTATCAGATAAACGAGATTAAAAATATTTCTGTAAAAATATTTTGGTGCGTCTATCCTCAAGCAGGGGTTGGGTAGCCAACATTTGGATCTCCTAAGATTTGTTTAGGTGGAAATGCGGGATCCACACTGAGGGCGGTGTGGTATAGTAGTTTGAAAATTTTGCTTTTGACCATTCTAAAAGTGAGAGGATAACATGCGTGGGACTTTTGCAACGTTATTTTCTTCTTGTGATACTGGATAAGGTCACTTTTGTCCATTGGATGGACTGGAATGGACTGAGGAGGGTTACGTGGGGGATGGGGATGGGGATGGGACTTGGTTTCTAGGGGATCAAATACTCAAGGGCATTCGTCGGTCTTTCTTTCTTTATATTATAAGTTGATTCCTGTGGGATTTCACTTGAAACCCATTGGCTGCTGAGGGGATTCAAGTCCTCAGTTTTTTTTTTTTTTTTTTTGGGGGGGGGGGTTGATACCCTAAGTATTAAGTCCTATACCTTTAAAACACCAACCAAACACCAACTATCGGAGGTTGATACTTTTGATCAAGTTCCATTCCCTAACACCCCAAAAGTGATAAAGTTGAGAACAAACACATCATCAGATGGAAATAAGCAGATGACATGCGAGGCCCGAGCATCTATATTCTTGATAGCTTTAAGCTTAACAGGACATGTCTTATTTATTAGATTAAGCTGCCAATGCTTATTCAACATTTCTTTCTTCATATTGTTGTGACTAAATCAGTAATCCATTATTTGTGCTTTCAGGCTTTGACTGTTTTGGAATACTTAGTGGCAAATGGGTCAGAGCGTGTCATAGATGAGATAAGAGAGCATGCATACCAAATATCAGTTAAGATCACCCCCCCCAACCCAAAACAAAAGAAGGAATTGTTATTGTCATCATTTTTGACTTGACTTTATTTATTGATCTCTAGCTTTTCCACCGGTGAAGATCTATTTATTTATTTACTCCATCCCATTTTATTTGCTTGTTATTCCTTTTATGGATGTCCCATATTAATTGATTGGCTTCTATATGTAGATAATTAATTATTAAATTTTACCTTTTTTACCCTTGAAAAAATGAATATTAATTTCCCCAAGAAAAAGTGAATAATAATTAATGACCATGTAGAATGGAAATGTGCATTTTCCATTAGCTATGAACCAATAAAAAAAACCATCAATTTGTCGAAGAGCTTTATTTTTAGGAGGCTAAGACACTTCTAGGAAGCTAAGGGCATTGTTGGCAATGATAATATTTTTTTACTAAATCCTTAATATACATGTTTTGTCAACCAACGCAAATAAAATGGGACGTAGGGAATATTTTTTTTATTTGTTTTAAATATAACTGGTTTCTGCAGACATTGTCAGATTTTCAATATATTGACTCCAGCGGGAGGGATCAGGGTAATAATGTACGAAGAAAATCTCAGAGCCTTGTACATTTAGTGAATGACAAAGAAAGGATACAGGAAGTTCGGCAAAAGGCTGCTAGCAACAGGGATAAGTGAGTTTATTCCCTTCAGCGCTTCAATTATGTGCTTAGCTGTTCCATGTTTGACAAGTTTTTGATTAGTTAATAGCTAATGATATCCACTCCTGCCCCCTCCCCTGGACAAAAAAGGGTCATTGGAATCTATTGAGGGAAAAGATTGCACATAAGTATTATGCTGCTTGCAAGTAGAGCCTGTCAAAATCTAGGGAAGATGACGTGTAGTTAAAGGAAAGTTCCTTTTGCAGAAGGCATCAACAAATTCAGTATATGTTTGCTTCTGGAATAAATGCATTTTTTTAATTCTTTTTTTCTAGTGAGTTATTCTGTATTAGAATGAGAACTGAAATGTTTTGGGCATGGCATCTGGAAAAAGGTCTGAGACTTATGCCTTGTGCTTGTAGATTGCCAACAAGCTTTTTGCGGTCTTTAGTTCCTCTTTCTTGTAAGTCTTGTTGTCCTTAATTCCAATTCTGAGTAAGGGGTAAATCTGCGTTCAGTCTTTGAAAATTTCATCTGCACTCCATTATGATTTTCTTTTTGTCTTCCTATATAACAAGAAGCAAGCAGTTTTTTTCCAATATTCCATTTTGACAAGGTTTTGATTAGTCATTAGTTAATGATATCTACTCCCCCCCAACGTGCCAAGAGAGGGTTTAATGCAAAGCTCAAGAGGGAGCCAAAACAAGCGCAAAACAGTAGCTAAACCCAAAGGAACAAAAACTGAAATATCAAGCAAAATAAGATAAATGTGAAGTTTTACTTGGATAAGACACACCACCAAGTGAAACTCAAGACAAACTAGGATGTTTTAGGATAAGACACACCACCTTAGTCAAGCCTAGGGCCCTCAATCTCCTCCAAGGATAAGACACGCCACCAAGGATTTGATCAAGACTCACTTGGACACCACTTTACTTGGCCAAAAGTAAAGATAAACAGATAGAGAATTTAGGGTGAAAGGAGCAATGCTCAACTTCTCATTCATTCAACTAATCTCATTCCTACAACTCTAAGGTGTTATACATATAGAGTGGAAGGCCTTAGAGATGTTACATATATCCTAGAGAGCCAAAAGGAGCAGCCAATGAGACCCAAGAGACCAAAATGCTAGCTAGTGTAAAAGGTGAAAGTGACTTGTGGGCTGTCACTTTCAGTTGTTTTCAGAACACATGAATCGTTTTCAAAATGTTGTATCTGCCAAAATACTTCCCCAAAATAGGTCCAACAAAAGTTGTTGGAAAGCTTAAAGTCTCCGCTTTTATATAACTTAAATTGTATGTGTACTGGATCAGCCTTTTGGAAGATATGACCCAAAAGGGTTAGGTGGTCCAAGCTGGATCAGTTTCTGCTGCTTTTTGGGTTTTGCCTTATTTGACTTGTTATCTTAGAATTTAACCTATGAATCTTTTTATGCACTTAAAGCCAACATAAAAAAAGGTTCTGAAAAAGTTGGATTCCAGCTCCCTAAACCATGTTGAAGCTTGAATAATCAAGATCACAAAACCAGGCCTTTTCAGCTCCTCTTCTGCAGTTTCTGTGCTTAGAATCTTTTGCATTATTTGAGCCAATCATTGTGATTTGGGTGCTGAGTCTTGACTTCCTTGGACATCATTGGTGATGATTGAATCTTAGGTAACGTGATCCTGATCGCCACTTCAACGAAACTCGTGCTGCAAACCTCCAAAACATTGCATTGATGAGCTGCTGGCTTGATCTGCAGTACCACCAACTTCAGAAATCTATAACTTTCTGCAAACCTCCAAAACATTGCATTGATGAGCTGCTGGCTTGATCTGCAGAACCACCAACTTCAGAAATCTATAACTTTCTGAGCACTTGCTCAAAATGGATGATTCAAAATCCAAATGAATCTTAGGCATGTCTATTTTGTTCTCCACGTTGAATCACATCAAAATCCTTTGTAAGGAGTGAGAAGCAGCTGCATGAATTGAGGTGGTTTGTTCTGGTTCCGAAAATGGCAGCATCTGACCATTGATCCTTTTCTCCTACCAACTCTTGACTTGCTATGATCTTGCTTACATGATCATGAAATAGACTTCCTAAACTTTCGTATGATTGCTGATACACCCAAAATGAAGCATTCAAGCTAAGAAAAATAGTTACCACAAAACTGAGGAAATAAACTGGACATACTAGACTGACATTTTGGCTTTCATGCCTTAAATTGACAACCATAACAAGACTTAGCTTGAAATAAATTACTTAACCTGAAATAAACTTGTTCGTTGTTGGGCTATGAGAGCTGTGCTGATTTTCTTCAGTTGACTAGTGATACTAGCTGTGTAGTAAACAATGGCATGAAATAAATTGGAAGAATCTATAAAATGCTCTGCAATGAAGTCAGCCTTCCCCCTTTAGACAAAATCTTCGATTTCCACACTGCACATCTGTTATGGAATTCCACAGCTGGCTTGCAAATGCCCTGATACGAAGATGGAAAATATTCAACCTTGCAACTGAAAAATGTGCAAATGATTACTGTCTATAACCTCACCGTTAAATGATGAATCTCTGAAACCTTGCAAGCAGAAATTGCTTTGTCAAGGAGACATGTTTTCAGAAGATCCTTTTACTTTCTTATTCTCGTATCAATTTTTGTGTTTCTGATTAGGATTGCACTGACTTACTAACGTATAAATTAAACCGTACTATGCAATGCTTAGGGGAATGAATGAAATATGATTCCTATGGCTAATTGTTTGTGTTGCCATTTGTGACATTTATTTTGTTTATGTCCCAACCTTTTCATGCTCTCTCCTGATTGGACCACTGAAACAGTGGACAGACCGACACCCAACCCCATTGAAAAGAGAGATATTTCCTAAATTCACTCCAATAGGATGGTTGATTCAAAATGATGTATGACATTTGGAACAATTAACCCATCTTCTATTTGTGATGACCACTTTATCCTTGGTTCAGGACTTGCTTCCTGAACACCTTACTTGCTTTGCCCACAATGCAATAAGACCATGTCTGAATAAATAAGGTGTGTTGTGGACTTCAATTGATTTTCTATTTATAAAAAATGGATTGCCCTTGATAATTCTTCTTTTGGATGCTCCATAAATGCGGTCAATAGAAAGGCAAATCAGTTAATGTGCTTCGTGTTATCTTCTAAATACAAGAAGCCTGAAGTTATGTATTGTTGTAGTTTTCTTCGTCCAGTGACATATTGTATTTGCCCGTCTTGTGGTGACTGGACGATGTTACAATTGTAGTTAAGTTTCAAATTAAATATGATCTGTCACATCTGGTTGGAAATTGTTTGTTCTATAATATGGTTCCAATGCATGTTACTAAACAAAGGGGTGCCGTCCGCTGCTAAGGTTCTAAGGATGGGTGCCTTTTTAAAATTTGCATGTATGACTAAATTTAATGATTCAACAGGTTCCGCAGCACCTATGCAGCTGGTGGAATGTTTCGGCCTGGTTCACGAGGATATGATGATCATTATGAAGGCCATTATGGTGGCAGAGAAGACGAGTGGAATGGTTATGGAAGGGAAAGAGAATGGGGTTACAAAGATGACGAGAGGTATGGTCGGTTTGGAGACTCGTATAACCGTGAGGGAGATCGTTATGGGAGAGATTCCGATGAACATTATGGCAGAGATAGTTACAGAGATGAAGACTCCAGAGGTCGAAGCCAAAATGTTGATGATTATCAGTATGGATCAAGGAGTCGGAGCTCTGACAGGGATGGGGAATGTGCTTATGATGACGATGACCGTCATTCATCTCGGTAGGATTATTTCTTAATATTTTGTCCATGAGGTATTCTGGCAGAATTGCTAAGTCCTTCATTTCTTGCTGCAGTGGAAGTAGTGCTAGAGGACGAGATCATCTCCAGGATGGAAGGTAGTTGCTATTTAAGTTGCATGAAGGAATTGGTTTTCATAGATAAAATTACACTTGTCCTCAGGCTGCAACATGCAATCTCGCTATATATTATGTCTGAATCTGTTTCGGTTTATATTTACCTTGCTTCTTGTCTTGTGTTTATATGTTTCGTTGCAGACCACTTGAACGCAAGTTTTCTGAACAAAATCTTGGTGGTCCTCCAAGCTATGAAGAAGCTGTTGGTGACTCTAAAACACCTACTTATGATGAAAGGTATGGTTACCACAGATTTTGTGTGAAATATGATCAGCATCATGTTAAGGTTCTCTGAACTCGTCTCATGAAGGGATGGAGAAACAGCAGCTGCACCAGCTCCCCGATCGTCATCTCCAGCTGCTGGTTCTGCTCTCGGATCATCATCTTCAGCTGCTAGTACTGCTATTCAATCATCGCCTTCTTCTGGTGGTACTAATCTGAGTCACGCAACTGCTGAGCATGGTGTTTTGTCTGATCCAAGCATGGGAACTGAGGGTTTTGATGAATTTGACCCTCGTGGTTCTGTTGCAGGTGCTGATGTCTTTGTATTATTTTCTTATAATTTTTCTAGCAATGCTTGTAGTTTTTGAGTCGTGTTGTTACATGAACTGTTTTTATAAGTTTAAATCCACACTCTGGCATGCTGCTTTTTGTTTTTTTTTGGGTTTTTTTATGGCTGCCATCAATTCTACTGGGGACTTGACTAGCTGGTTGATTCCCTACTCTTATTGTTTGTGGGACAGACACTTACCATAGTAGCAAATTGATCTTTATCTTCTCTGTTGAACAGCTCCGGCTGCTGCAAGTACATTTAAGAATCCTGAGATGGACCTGTTTGGTTCTCTTTCAGATGTGTTCTCACCTAACCCATTAGCTATTATGCCTCTTTCGTCTGGGACTGCGGGCTCTGAGGCTGATGCTACAAAGACTGCTCCAAGTTCCACATTTACTGGAGCCATATCTGCATCTAATGTCTCAAATCGGGTAAGAATGGCGAATATTTGTGCCATTACTATATTTCATTGGGCAGTAGATTGATCACGTTTGAAATGTACCTTAGAGCATGATACATACTTGAAGCACTGAATATATAGAAAGGAAGCCAAGAAACATTATTTTGTACTTAAAGATTACATTTAACAGTGTGCGAGGTTAATAGAATGCAACTGTTGGTTTCACAAATATGTTTACAGGATGCAATATTATTTACTTCCTTTTGGAGATGTTTACGAAAGGGATCCTGAGATTTCTGGACAGAGAATAGATAACATAGGTTCTACAATTCATATGTTGTCGATTCAACAAGACTGCTACTATTATACATGAAAAAGGATGATCCATTCCTTAGCGTGGAAGAGAAAGCTGGGCATTGTTATTATGCAAGAGAAGAGTCATCTCTTTAAGACATCCACCTTTGATGTATCCTCACACTAGTTGGATCAAAAACTCTGGCTTCCTTTTCTTTTCTTGTTCTTGTTTTCTTTTTGAAGTAATATAACACTAGTTGATTTGTTCTAGGAGGAGACAGATTAGTGTTTGCTTTTGGAAAATGGATTTCCAAATTTCAAGACAACATACAATCAAGAATGTGTTTACAGTGCTTATATTGGTGCTGGAATTGTTGATCAATGAAAAATCTTGCTGCTGGAAACCTTGTGTTTCCCAGCTTTAGAATGAACTTTTATTCTTGTCTGAGTTTTCTTTCACAGCAGATATGAAGGTTTTTCACATGGAGAACTAGTGAACATGAGGACCTAGTTTCTCTAGGATCAAAATTTTGAGATAGAATGAAAGCTTGAGATGGAAAACTGGATAACTGCTTGTCATTGACGTGCTGACATCTGAGGAATGCATTTCCCATTGGTTCTTTCCATGAAAACCAACAGTTGATGAAAGATTTGTGATTTTCATTTGATTCTTTTAGGGGATTATAAAATTCAGCATACTACACTATTGTTCTCTGCATCCAATATGATCTTGAATTGCTTTTTGATTGCAGTCTTTGAGTGATCCTTTTGGTGACTCACCTTTCAAGGCCATCACTTCGGAGGAACCCTCTGCTGAAACCCAGAATTATGGCTCCATGCCTTCCTTCCAGCCTGCTGTGAGTGCTACGGAGCATGCAGAGCATGCACTTCAAAAGGTGGAGACTGCTGCTAATGTTACCTTCACTGATGCTTTCCCAAGCTCAAGCTTCAACCCAACAGATGTTCACCATGCACAAACTGTCCCAAATTCCCAGTATTTGCCCCGTGAAGCACAATCAGTGCTTGATAATGACATACTTGCAGGCATTTTGCCACTTTCTGACTCGGTTTCTGCGACGACTTCCCAACCATCTTTCTCTGCTTCGCCTGACATGCCTCCTGCAACTACAGCCCAAGCAGCCTTTTCTGCTCCTACTGGTCTGCTTTCTGCAGTGGGCTCACAAGCAGCATTTCCTGCTTCAACCAGTCGACCTCCAATAGCTGGTTTAATGCCTCAGTCAGGACCCACTGTGCCATCATTTCCTTACATGCCTGCTCACAATATGGTTGCTCCATCTGTACAACGTAGTCATCAGAACTCCATTTCCTATTCTCCTAAACCCCTTCCTTTGACTCTGAATGTTCCACAACAGGCCCAAACTGGATCAACAGGCCACCAAAACAATAATTTCTTAGGTGATCCTCTTCCACAAGCTGGACCAGCTAGTCTTTCATTGTCGAAGTCTGCTCCCCTTGGTTTAGTAGGTTCACTAGTCCATCAACAACCAGCTAAAGAGAAATTTGAGCCTAAGTCAATGGTGTGGGCTGATACATTGAGCCGAGGTTTAGTTGACTTAAACATATCTGGACGTGAGTATATTGTTCTTTCTCCTTTTGACATTTCAAGCTGATTCTTACTGATGCTGATATTTAGTTGCTTTGCTTTTGATACTGAGCATTATTTGCATGCTCTTTGCAGCGAAAACTAATCCGCTCGCAGACATTGGAGTTGACTTTGAATCCCTTAACCGTAAGGAAAAGAGAATGGAGAAGTCTACTGCAGCTCCCACTACTTCCAATGTCTCCATGGGCAAGGCAATGGGATCTGGTTCTGGAATTGGCTGTGCTGGTGCTGGTGTAATGAGGCCTCCACCAAATCCTATGATGGGTTCTGGCACGGGTATGAGCATGGGTGCTGGACCTAGTGTTGGCATGGGAATGGTAAATTATGGGTCAATGAATCAGCAACCAATGGGCATGGGCTTGGGCAGGGGCGGCAGCATGGGTATGGCCATGGGAATGAATGTGAGTGGTATGAATATGGGTGTGGGGCAAGGAATGCCAATGCAGCCGACTAATGGGTTAGTATCTGGATCAAACATGGGCAGCTATAATCCCACGATGGGCAGAGGTGGCTACACTCAACAACAATATGGAGGTGGCCACACGCAACAACAATATGGTGGTGGATATCGATGAAAACCTGTTCTTCTACATAGCATGCAATTGATAGTGATCACATATTCTGCTGGCCAATCCAGCCTGTTCCATCGAGCTATTTGAGCTTGAAGAGCCTGTGAATGTGCATCAATGTGAAACAATATCCTCACTCAGTTTCTCATTGCATTGTTGTTTTGTGAGTCATTTTTTTGGGGGGGGGGGGGGGGGGGGTGGGGGGGGGGGGGGGGGGGGGAGGGATTTGTCAGTATATCTTATTGGTGGTGTTGGTCATGCAATGTCATGACACGAAGGATTTCAATTTGCTATACTTTCTATTAGACCATATGAAGTCCCTGATTCTGCTCGATTTGAGTATTGGTTTTTTGTATGCCGAGGGTTAGCCTTGCTCAGGCTTTATAGTAGTTATATTCTTGGGATATGAATTAATGTTGTGGCTCGTGCTTTTAGCACAATAAAAGCATTAATGAAGATGAATTCATTTCTGCTATGTTGCTTCGATCTTGTAGTGTGAACGTTGTTGTCTGCTGTCGGGAAGTGTGTTATTGCATCCATTAGGATAAGGGTTACGTGTTTGGCTTCTGAGAGAGATGGCACTACCCTTTCACCTGTCAAGAAACTCTGGAGATGATCCAATCATTTTATGCAGCACAATCCTGTCTTAAAAGAGTCGATAGGGTGGAGGGTATTGTGGTCAATCTAAAGTTTACCTGACCATTTTATGCAACAACTCAGTGCAAATTATGACGGGGTTTTGGTAAATTTGCATGCCAATGAAACTTCTTGCAACACCAGTTACTATTGGGAGCAAGAGTGAAATGATGGCTTTTTTGTAATTTTATTTTTACAGCAGTGTTCTTTCGGGGCAAAGGTGGCTAGAGGGGGGAGGAGGCAGTGATCCACGGATTTTGATATAAGGGAAATTGTTTTCATTGTTTTTGTGCATTTTTATTGTACACAGTTGTGAGATGGTATTAGTTGGTTAAATAGGAGAATTGGCATGGCCTCCAAACTATGAATTTTGTTTAGAGATGACAGTAAAACCCGTATGCACTTAAAATCTGCAAAACCCGCCCAATTTAAAATCCAAATGGGTGATGAAAATGAGTTTTAAATGGGTATGGGGTATATATTGGAAAACGGGTATGGGTATAGGTACGGGTATGGGTATAGCCTTCACCTGCCCCATACCCGTACCCTACCCGTACCCATTTTTATAATTAAAAAAAAATTATTTTCGATTAATATTTTTCCGGTTTAAGTCCAATCCAAACCTTTCTAACAAAAAAATTAGTCAATAATGTATTTGATTTTACATTTCTATGCAATATATTTTCAAAATATCACAACTTTGCAATCTTATAATGATAAAAACATATATCGTACTTGGATATGAGTTATGGGTATTAATTTTCATTTTCTATGTGAACGCGAATAAAACCTGCAAATCTGCAAAACCCGATGAGTATGAGTATAGATTTTATTTTCAAAAATGAGTATGGGTAAGGGTACGGCTCAACTCGCCCTGCACCTGCCCATTGCCATCCCTAAATTTCTATTCCAACAGCAATTATAAAATTATAACTTTTCTAATAGAAAATATTCCATGCAAAATAACATCTTTCTAATATAGAAATATAGAAAACGATCTTCTCATGTCTTCCAAAATAATACAGACATAATTTTGGGATGACATTCCCAAAAATCTTTCCTTGCACCAAAATTATGTTTCACCGACAACTTCTTATGCTTAGAAGGTGAATCCACCAATTAGATTCATAACCCAGAAGTCGCTGGACTGAAATATACCTCGAGACTCTCTTTCATGATAGACTCTGTCACATTGATGTGCTTAGCTAAGTATACTAATCCGTACCTATTCCAAACAAATGTTTCTTACGCTTAACATACTCTAAAGACATTCAAATTCCTTGACTACCACATTGATAGGAATCTTCACTAAGGCTATAGCATAAGATCTCGTTTAGTCGCCAATAGTGACTCAGGCTTGTTCGTTTTAGTGTTTAAAATTAGCAATTAGCAGTTAGTGGCAGTTTACTAGTCACTAGCCTTAACCAGCTTAAGAATAACAGTTAGTCACTACTAATAGTTATGAATAGCATTTGGAGACAACATATGGTGGTTAGCTAGCATTTATAGTGGCTAGCTAGTTAGAATTAGTGATTAGCAGTTAGTAACATTTGGGAGTGGTTAGAAGCATTTACCAAACTCTTTCTAAATGGCTAGATGAAGAGGCCCTAATGAGATGTCCGTGATCACTCGGTTTTTGGTTCTATTAGAGATTATTTTAGGGTTTTCCTTAGATTGTGTGATTGTGCAAGAAAATAATTACATGGAGAAGTATTCATGATTGGGCATGAATAGATTAAGTATAAATAGAAGAAAAGAGACTAGTAGGTCACACGGTTTGACCATGTACCTCGACACTGCGTATGCACATGGTGCCTACAACTCACCGAGCATCGTCCATAATGTTGCCAACATAGAGTTACACGGTGCAACTATGTACATGTACAAAGATTACATGGGTCACGTGTGCTGTAATATATGACCCGTTTAGTTCTCGCCTAGCCACTTGCTTGCTTCATCAGCTATTGCCAATGGATGCCTGCTGGTACAACACCCAACTGGACTGTGTATCGTAGTATAGACCATTTACATCGTGTCTCAACATGCTATTTCTCCAAGTATTTTAGAGTTGACCCAACCAACTACCCTTAATTTTAGAGGTCCATGCATTTTAGAGGTCATTTGGTCCCTCAAACCACCCAACAAAGTCAATTCTGCTGACTACCGAGTTTTCTGTCCGGTTCTACACATTAAGCTCGTTTTGGGGTCAAACGTCCTTCTCTTGTTTTGCAAGTTTTATGCTTGAAAATATACTAAAAATATTTTCAAATGGCCATAAAAAATCATGGCTAGATTACACATAAGTTTAGCTTTTACGCAGTTAAAGAAGGGATAAAATTCCATTACCCAAGTAAAGATTAAGTAAGAGCAAGTTGCTGATTTGATTTACTTTTGGGATATCAAGGGAGCACTCACTTGTAAAGACACTCAACTAGTGACTAAGACATCTGATAGGCTTCCTCATATCTTATTCAACATGTGAGGCCTCAAGATTAACAACTAAAGAGATGTCAAGTTCTTGTTATATCTAACCGAATATAGGCTATTTTGCATGTTCGATTATTACCTTGTTTTAGTTAGCTTATTTTTCAATTTTGGTTGTTGTAAGCAAGTGGAAGGGAGTATATACCCCCTTGCATCTTGAGTACTCACTTTTGATGCATTTGAATGAAGTTCACCATTAGCTCCTTTAAAGTCTCATACTCTATTCTAGCATATCCTTGCTTAGATCGAGCAAGTGGTGATCTAGCAAGAGTCTTGAATTCACATTGGTGATGTTTTTGTATGCAAAGGGATATTAAGGGCCCTAATACTTCACTTGGTGATGAGTCTGTATCGTAGAGAGGGATTAGATTTTGATTTCATCCCAATCTCGATCTAGTTTCTGTTTGTGACTTTATAGTTGCTTGCTTGCTTTCTTGGCTTGGTTTTTATCCCTTGAGTAAGTGAGTGGTGAGCCATAAGGGAATACATCATTTTTCCCATCATGTCTAAGGTTTCTACTTGGCCTAGTACCATAGTCCTAAACACAACCGTTGCCTCAAATGTAAACATCCCATAAGGAACCTCGTCACTAGCTTTGTGCAGTCATGAGTGCTAGCATGACTTTGGAAGAAATATTTGAAGCCTTAGGAAGCATTATGGAGGCATGAGGCCCTACAATGAGGAAATGAAGAACCAAAATGAGCACTTAAGGCATCAACTTGGTTAGGTAATAAAGCTAAGAAGGAAGAACATTAGAAGCTCAAAATTATCAAGCTCCTTCAGTTCTATTTGAAGGAAGAAGAGGAACAAATGAGCAATCCTTTTGGTTCTTCAAGTGACAGGGATTCCATGAGAAGACCAAGAATAGGAAAGAGGAATCAAACCAACCTTAATGACATAAGGGTGAGTTCCCGAAGCTTGAAAGAGACTATACCTGGATGGGTTCTTGGAGTTGTTACACACCATAGAAAGAGTTTTTGATTACAAGGAGATTCTAGATGACAAGAAGGTAAAGATCGTTGCTTTCAAGCTTATGCCTCTCTTTGGTGGATCAAGTTGTTAGGCAAGAGAGATAGAAAATGAAAAGGAAAGACCCAAACATGGGAGAAGATGAAATCCAAACTCAAAGACCAATTCCTACCCGCTATGACCTTCAAGATAGTTCCTTCTAACTATAATACTCTATATTTGATGAAGTGTGAGGTACTTAGGAGGACATGATCCTAGGGAGTTTAAGAAGCTCCTAATGAAATGTGACCTTCAAGAGTCTAAGGATTACACAATTATTAGGTACTTAGGAGGACCTGATCCGAGGTATGCTCATGTAGTAGAATTACAACAATGCTCTACATTTAACAAAGTGTGTGTCTTAGCTCACAAAGTTGAACAACAAAAGAAAGCCAAGCCCCTCAAAAGAAACTTCCCTAAGTTTCAACCGAAGAGTCAACCTTTTAATAAGGGAAGCTCTTTCTGGCCCCCTAAACCAATAGTTCTAACTACTTCCGCCCCACGAAAGAACCAAACTCCAAAAAAACTATCCCTTCCAAATAGGCCAAACCCTGGATCCCTTAACCCCAGAAGGTGCTTCAAGTGTCAGGGCCTTGGTCACATAGCCTCAAAGTGTCCTAATAGGAGGCTGATCTCCTTAGCTGAATGGGAAGCTATTGAGAAAGAGGTAGTGGAGAGGGCAGTTTTAGGAGGGCTTTGAGTGGCTTCAAAGAACATAAGGAAAAGCAAGGGGAGAACATTTTTTCACTTAAGGTTCACGGTGCAAGGCATGGTTTGCCCCTTAATTATAGATGGTGGGAGTTATGTGCTAATGTGACATTCCTCATCATGAGTTTAAGGCCTTTAAAGAATGGATCCTAACTTCACAATATGAGCCTGAGAACTCTTCCCCAAGCTACCCTTTAACTATTACTTTTCTTAACCACTTTTCTCAGGTTTTTTCTCGAAGGCATACTGTGGGGATGACCACCTAAAAAAGCCATCCAATACCATATTGACCTCACTTCCAGAGCCATTCTCCCAAACAAACCAGCCTATACGAGAATCCTAAGTAGACCATGGAGGTACATAAGTAAGTAGATGAGTTGATATCCAAGGGGTTAGTTAGGGATAGCCTTAGTCTGTGTCCTATTTGGGCTCTCTTGTGCCTAAGAAGGATAGAAGCATAAGAATGTGTATGGACAACCAGGCTATTAACACGATCACAATCCAATATAGTCATCCCATACCACAATTTGAAGACATGCTATGTGAGTTACATAGCTCTTGTGCATTTTCTAAGGTGGATTTGAGGAGTGGCTACTATCTAATTTGGATTAGAGAGGGGGATGAGTGGAAGACAACTTTGAAGACCAAGGGTGGCTTATATAAGCAGTTAGTCATGCCATTCGGATTATCAAATGCACCTATTACCTTTATGAGGCATACGAGCCTAATGTTTAGGCCTTACATTGGAAGGTTTGTGGTCATTTACTTTAATGACATCTTGATTTATGACAAGAGTGAAGAAGAGCATCGAGAACATCTATCTCAAATCATGATGGTTCTAGAGGAGGCCAAGCTTTATAGAAATCTCAAAAAGTATACCTTTTTTACTAATAAGGTGACTTTTTAGGGGTATACTGTGATTGCCTATAGAATCAATGTGGATGAGAGCCAGATGGACGCTATTCGATCTTGGCCAACTCTAAACGGCATTCATGATGTTGGAAGTTTCCATAGGCTATCCTCTTTCTATAAGCAGTTCATAAGAAACATTAGCACTATCGTGGCCCCTATGATTGAGGCCTTCAAGGCTTCATCCTTCAAATCGACCCTAAAAGCTCAAGAAGCCTTTGAAGAGGTCAAGTCCAAGCGTACTTAAGTCCCAGTTCTAGCCCGCACTTATTTTGACAAGGTATTTGAGGTGGAGTATGATGCATCCGGAGAGGGGACTAGTGAAGTGTGTCTAGTTAAGAAGGAAGGCCTCTAGCCTTCGTTAGGGAGAAGTTATGTGACTTAAGCAAGAACTATTTAACCTATGATAAAGAATTCTATCCCATTATGCACAGTCTTGAGCATTAGAGCCATTATTTGATGGCTAGTGAGTTTATATTGCATTCAGATCATAAAGCTTTGAAGTACATCCAAGAACAAAACAAGCTTAACTCACAGCATGCTAAGTAGGTGGAATATATCCAATCCTTCCACTTTACAATCAAGCACAAGTCTGAGAAGCTAAACCAAGGAGCCGATGCTTTATCAAGAAGGTACTTACTTGTGTTCCAACTAAATGCTTGTATCCTTGGTTTTGAGCATTTTAAGTCCCTTTATGTTGATGATGAGGACTTGAGGGAGCTTTACAAAGAGTTTCAATGGAATCCAAAGAAGATTTCTTGATCCAAGAGGGGTACTTGTTCAAAGGGACCTTATTGTGCATTCCCAAGTGTGATACAAGAGAGTTGCTAATTAGGGAGGTCTATGATGGATCATTGGCCGGGCATTTTAGAGAAATCAAAACCCTTCCCATGGTTAGGGAGTATTAATATTGGCCTAGCATACGTAAGGACGTTCAAAACATCTTGAAAAGGTGTGTTACATGCTAAGTTGCTAAAAGTCACTCCCTTACAGGCTTTACACCCCCTTGCCAATTTCTACTTTACCATGGGTTGATGTGAGCGTGGACATCATCCTTGGCTTGCCAAGGACTCAGAGAAACAAAGACTTCATCTTTGTGATGGTGGATAGATTCTATAAGATGGCACATTCCTAGTTCCATTGTCTTGGGCCGTGAGATCAAATTCCTTAGCCATTTTTGATCACCTTATGGAAAAAGATATGAACCAAGCTCAAGTATAGTACCACTTGTCATCTGCAGGGATGGCCAAAACAAGGTCACCAATAGGACTATGGATACTAGATTTTCGATTTGGTCTAATGCCAAGACTTGGGTTTTTCTTCCCCTGCATGCTAAGTTTGTATAGAACAAGGCACCAAGCAAGATAAACAGGATATCTCCTAACAAAGTTGCCTATGAGGTTGATCCTTTATGGGCCCTAGATCTTATGCTAAGAGCCATGAATGAGAAGCCAAGGGTGGAGGTAAATAAGAGATTATAAGAAATCTAAAATCCCCATGAGCTACTAATGGCAAAGATAGAAAAATCTAATGCTTCCTACCAAGCCTAAGCAACCAAGCATAAGAAAAGAGTGGTGTTCTAACCTAAGGATCTAGTTTGGATCCATTTGAGAAAAGAGTGTTTTCCTTCCAAAGGCAAGAGTAAGTTGATGCCAAGGGTTGATGCACCTTTTGAGGTCATTGAAATGGTGAATGATAATGCTTACAAGGGTCATTTACCCGAAGACTATGGTTTCAACCATATTCAATGTGGTATATTTGAGCTCATTCCTTGATAATGATCATCTAGCAAATTTGAGGGGTAGTTGTCCTTAACAAGGGAAGGATGATGGAGGTCCACCCATGGAATCATCTTTAGCCCATCAAACAGCCAAGGAAGATTAGATTCTAGCACCAAAATCCAAGGAGTCATTCAAGCTTTGCTTAGCCGAAGTTATGCACCACTGAGATTGGAGCCACTGCATAAACTTGATTTTGTGCATCTAATTTATTAAACCTCTATAAGGGTAGAAGGGATACAATTAGCCTATCCTTCCTTCAAGAAGTTCTATTTCCAATAAAGGAAGTTGCATGCATTTTGGAGTCAATTGGTCTGTTAAATCAGCCAACAAACTGAAGTGTGGAGACTGCCCAGTTTTCTGCTCGGTTATGGAAATGGAGCTTGTTTTGGGTTCCAACCTCCTCTTATTGTTTTGCAATTTTATGGATTGAAAATAAACTTAAAATATTATCAAATATCCATAAAAATTCATGGCTAAATTACAAGAAAGCTCGGGTTTTATCTATCCAAAGAAGGGATAAAATTTCATTACCTGGGTAAAGATTAATTGAAAGCAACTTGCTAATTTTATTTGTTTTTAGGATCTCAAGGGAGCATCTGCTTGCAAAGACATTCAATTATTGATAAGACATCTGAATTACATTTTCTTATGCCTTAGTTTGACACCTAAGCCCTCAAGATTAGCTTACTAAAGAGGTGTAAAGTTTTGGTTGTATCTAACTGAATGCAGGATGCTTTTTATATCTGATTGTTACCTTGTTTTGGGTAACTTATTTTTAAATTTTGGCTATGGTAGGTATGTGGAAAGGGCGTAATAACCCCGATTCAACTTGTGTACTGACTTCTGATGCGTTTGAATGAAGTTGAGCTTTAGATCCTTTAAACTCCCAAACTCTCTTCTAACTTATCCTTACTTACGCCGAGTAAGGTGGTTGTCTAGCAAAATTCTTGGCTTCACTTTAGTGGTGTTTCTGCATCCAAAGGGAAGTTAAGGACCCTAATACTTCATTTGGTGGTGATTTTGTATCCAAAAGAGGTATTAGATTTTGATTTCATCTCAATCTCTATCCTAGTTTGAGCTTGAGACTTTGTAGTTGCTTCTTTTCTTAGCTTCGTTTTCATTCCTTAAGTGAGTGAGTGGTGATCAATACATCACTGGTTCTAATTTCTAACAAGTTACATGGGTGGCACATGTAGTTTTATATGGTCTGTGTAACTCCTTTTTTTACACGACATTGTCCTGAAAATCTAGTAATTCTATTTAATGTTATTATAAAATGGATCGAAAATTTTGTGCAGAAAAGTTATCTTATGTATTAATTTTCACTGAGTTGGAGATTATTATTAAGTTAGGCCTGGCAAACTTAGCTGGCATCAATTACTAAAAATAAAAAAGGTTTCATAAGTGAAGGTAATTTATACATATCACATAAATTTACTTTCTATAGAAAACAAAATTAGATAATCAACAAATTGAAAAATCATGTTCAATTAAGCATTAGTAAGCCCAAAAAAGAAATAGAAGCTAATTATCAATATAAGAGTAAAAAGATATGAAATTTGAAAACATTTAAGATAATAAAAAAGAAGCATTCATGAAGAGGCTCGATAAAGAATTGATAAGGACAAAAATAAGCGAAATCACCAGATCTAGCAAAAACTGACGCGACCCTAACCTGTCTGAAATTTTTGAGTTTTGAACACGATTTTCACGACCTGAACCAGAAATAAACCAAATCTTAAAAAACCCACAAATGAGCACGTCAAAACCCACCCGCTTGACCCGAACATTATATCCATGTTTTTGGATTTTTCTCTAATTTATGCTTTTGAATGATAATGGTTTTTCATTCTATCAAAGCCAAAAAGAAATCACATAACTATTGCATCCCTTTACAAATTAAACAATAGTATCCTTTCTTTTGGTACTCCATTATCTTAGAATAACATATACACAACTTATAAACCGGAAAATTTTAAAAAATCTGCATGAAACTGCATGAAATAACGATCCAATCTTCAAAAAATCAATTTAGAAGAAGATAAATATTAAAGATGCAAGTCATGCCATTATATATTTAGTGAAACAAATATGTCTAATTATATAATAAGTAAATTGCTTTGTAATAATATAAAATTTTGATGTTATAACTAATAGATAACATCCTGTACTTCCCTAATTCCCTTTTATTTGGTTTCGATTATAATTGGTCTTAAACTATGATGTTAGTGGCAAGAAATAGGTCGGCTCTGCTCGTTTTGGGATCTATCCGTTAATAAAGTGTACCTGATTGGACATTAGTAAGTCAGTTGAAAAAAATATCGAGTAATTACATGACATGTTAATATGCTCTAGACAGGCTGACCCATAAATGACCCAATCCGCTATTGACCTTACTTCAATGTATGGGTCGACCCACCCAACCCAAAGAGGGCTCAATTCTTTTCCCAACCAAACATGACATGCATATATCATAATGAAAAGTTTGAACAACTTTAATATTTGAACAACTTTAATATTCCTTTGAGAAATTACAATTACTATGCTTTTTCATTAAATAATGACAATTTTGAGTAATAATATAGCAATTTTTGATTTTAACCCCAAAAAAAAAACTCATTGAAAAGACACTCTAAACTCATTATACATATATATATATATATATATATATATATATATATATATATATATATATATATATATATATATATATGGGGTTACCCAAACCCGCAAAACCGAAATATGACCATCCGTATTTTGCCCGAATCCAAAATATATCTGATTCGTATTTTGTCCGAACCCAAATACACCTGATTTGTACTTAATCCACCCGCACAAAATGAGAGGTCTAGAAACCTCTATCTCAAGACAGGAATGTGATCTCCTGCGCTTATCCTATAAGAAAGTTCAATGAAATATTAAAGATGAGATTGTTCACCGCGATCATGAAGATGTGGTTGAGATAACCCCTATGTAAGATAACCCCTTAAATCAAAATATACGCATGATAAACAAGTGCCGAATATGTTTTTGACACAAACCAAAACTCCTCATAATTAATCTTTCTTTTTCTCTAATCCTTTTTGGGATGAAGAATAGGACTACACATCTTCTGAAAACAAGACATTAAGGCATGTGTTTTCATTGGTGAATCTTAGTTTAACAACTTCAACTCACTTCAACAAACTTCAAACCACTTCAATCAACTTCAACCAAGTTTCTACTATTTTAATCAACTTCTACATATCATATAAAAACTATTCAACCTACTTCAACCAACTTTAACCTACTTTAACTCACTTCAGTCTACTTCAACCCACTTTAACCCACTTCAACCAAAAAAAAAAAAAAAAAACCCACTTCGACCAATGTTAACTAACTTTACCCATTTCCTAATGAAAAGAACATGCCCTAAAAGTTGAAGAAAATGAAGATCCTAGATGTTCCACCATTCGGATCCCTAAAGAACAAGAGCAAAGAATCAGATGCCGATGGTGAAATACCGTCATCATCAAAATGTCTAAAAGAGGAATAGGATATGTGCAACACAAAAAATGACTAAAACTAAATGGAGTCTAGAAGGGAAATTCTCTCTCATGGATTTTAGATGTGCCTATTTTGTTACTAGGTTCACCAATTCGAAAGGACAGATATGACGTGCTAACTCAGGGAGTAGACTATCTCACAATTCGATTATGGCTTCCAAATTTTGGGCATGATAAGAACCCATGAGATTTCTTATGGTCTGGGTTAGGGTACCCAATAATAGTGTCGAATATTTTGACTAAGAATTTTTAGATTTTATTGGAGAAAAATTTAGCAAGTGGTGGGCATCAATCATACTCCAGCTAACTTGGAGAAAGGAAGGTTTAAAAGACTTGGTGTGGCACCTTGGAAAGTCTAATTCATTTTCTTTCTAACCTTTAGCATAATTAATGCAACATAACAAATCTAGTTCGGTGTCACTACCTTATTTCATTAAGAAATACAATGACAAAAGGGATTTTATTAAAATAACAAAGATAAAATCCAAGGTCAATGATTTAATAGTCAACTGGTCAAAATTACTGAAATTACACCATCCAATACTCATTCCATGCTAATAAGAAAGTTTTAACCTAAACTTCCAAGTCATCCTTACTTACATCCCGTTCGGATGCAACACATTATTTTCGAAAACAAAACATTTCTAGCAGTTAAATGGAACCCAATAATGTCTACCCTTAATAGTAAAACATTATTTCAAATAGTTTGAATAAAATTGGTTCCCAACCATTTCAAAATCTTTAAACCAGAGTACATTTATTCACAGCCGACTGTACAAGAGGGTCTCATGCCTTTTACCAAACAACCATATGGGTTCCAAATATATGGCATTCATAACTTGGGATATGCCCACCTATAGTGACAAGTCTGTGAATAACTGCATGGCTTAACCCGGGGAGACTCTGCTGGCTCAATATCTGAGTATCCTGCCTTGATCTCGGGAGGCACCCTCCTACAAACCCACTTTAATCTTTCACTTTAATAATTATTATCATATTAGTAGGTCAATTTGGCTCTCATTAAGCATAACCCATTTCTGACACCTCGAAAATTTTGATTTGCTTTTATGCTAATATTTACCCTATTTAATGCAGTGGACAATAACCTAGTACACATCTCCGCCGTATTTCATTATGAAATACAAGACAAGAGGGGATTTTTTAAGTTAAGCAAAAAATGAAAGCCAAAGTCAATAGTCAAAAACAGTTGGTCAGCTTCAGTCAACAACAAGTCCAACATTATTCCAAGCTAAATAAAATTCAACTAAAGCTTCCATGTGGCCTTGATCATATCCCATCCCCGTTATGTTAGCACCTGAAAACAACACATTTCAAATAGCGAGAGGGAGCTTAATAATGCCTACTACTAACCGTAAAACACTTCAATTCATTTCAAAAATTTAGGGGTGAGCAGGAAACATTCAAATACTTTGGAATAAAATTGGTTCTGAATCATTTCAAGAACTTAACATGTAAGTTCTTAACCATTATGAGAAACAAAGAACAAAGTTTAGTTAACAGCGAGCGACCCCACTAGAGGGTCTTATGGGTTACCATAATCTGAACAACCTCATGGATTATCAGAACCTGAGCAAAATTATGGGTTACTAGAACTGAAACAAACATATGAGTTACCAGAACCTAAACAACATGGGTTTCCAAAATCCGAAAAATAGTATGCTATAACCTAGGGAGACCACTTGTCTTTATATCAGGTTAAACCTACCATGATCTCGAGAGGCACCCTCATGTAATCTCGCCCAAATCTTTCACGCTAAGACTTAGTATTTTATGAATAGTTCTATTTGGTTTTTGTAAGCCCAACCCATCTAATCAAAACCTCTATTGAGTTAGCTAAGTCACTGTTAAACATGAAATGCTTAAGCATAAATATTCAATCACAAAATCAAATTCAATGTTCAGTGATTCTTAAAATCACATTTCCCAGTTTAAGTTTTACATATAAGGCCCCATTGGCATACATAATTACATTAACAATTTATAAACATCCAACCATATTTTAAAAGAGCAACTAAGCGATGTTAGGGCATAGACATTACCTCAATGAAGTATAGCAACCTAACTTGAGTTAAATCCTAGATTGTTGGGCCTAAATGATAGCATAAAATGTCACAACATAAGACAACTTAAAGAGAGATCTTACACCCTAAAACCAAATGTTTTCAACCTAAACGCTAAGCAAAGCACTAAGGTCATATGACATAGCTACTGCTCCAAGATATTAAATTTTAAGAACTTCAAAATTTCTTAAATGATCTTTTACTGAATAAAAGCTAGTATTGAAATGTAAACAAATAAGAACTCGAGAGCAGTTCCAAGTTAGTTTTCTTGCCTAACTTACAGAGGCTATAGCTTCACTTGGAGTTATCGAATTAAGCTGTATGAACACAATATGGAAAGCCCCTTATATCTTCTATGACTTTAATTCAATAAGCAATCACAAATAACCATAGCAATTGCCTCAAAAGCTTACTTTTTTCTATCTAGTTAGTTTCAGGTGAGAATTCCACACTCACGAGAGAAAATTCATTTCTCCATTGTTTTAAGCCTAAAATTAATAATTAAAAATTCGTAGAAAAACCTACACATAAATCTACGTCACTGAAAGTTTTTGGAATTTTTGACCTAGTGTATGCTCCCAGTTTATTCCTTAAAGTTGGCTTAGCACAAGTTCAGTTTCTGTATAGTCTAAACTCATATTTCAATCATGAAATCATCGCACTAGTCCATTACAATCTATGAAATCAATCGTAAACCATTCCCCATTATCCATTAATGCTCATAAATTTTCAAAACTCCTGACAAAGCCCAATATAAGGATGGAGGAATGAGAAATATGGGGATTCACCTTGTAGGGTTGGAATGGATGATTAAGAGGAGGAATTTCTCTTTTGAAACAGCTCTAGATCTAAATTTTTAATTTAATTTTTAATTTAAAAGAAGATGTTAGAAGATTAATCATTTTATAAAAATTAAGTTTTAAAGAAAACCATGAGGAGGCATCCACTCACTAATAGAAAAGCAAAGAAGAGGAAAAAGAGGGTTGGTGGTGATGGTAGCCCATGGTAGCACTGTTAGTGGTGTCTAGATGTCTATGGCTTGCAGGAGGGCTGTCGACATTGCCAGTGGCTGGTTGGGCAATGGCAAGCACACACGCAAGTGTTCAGAGGAGACTGTGGAAGAAGAAGAAGAAATAGAGTGGTGAACAGAGAGAACAGACGTGACCAACCTTAGTAGTGGCGTTTGGCTGGCGCGGTGGCAGCCAAGGTGACCAGCAATGGTTACCATGAAGACTGATAGTGGTGCAGGCAGAGAGGTGTGAGAAAAGAAGTGGGAAAGTGTGGGAGCACATGCATGAGAGAGAGAGAGAAAAAAGTGCAATTTGGGGCGGTCTGCAAATGACAAGAAAAAAAAAATCACAATTTTCTTTTCTTTTTCTTATTTTTGGGTTGAGCAAATTAAAAGGTGAGACTTGAGAGATTCAAGGAGAAATTATTGACAAGTGAAGGATTTAGGAAAATTTTCTTTTTATTTCTTCCATAATGCCAATAATTTTGAAATTAAAATTTTAAATTTTAGTGGAAACACTTAAAACCAATAATTTGAGTTATTATTAAATAAGATTAATATTTTCATTAATAAAGCTTTGGTCGGATCAGAAACAAAGAATTTTTGGGTTACTCCTAGGTCCTAATTTTTACCAAGGACTGATGCCAAAATTACTACCTACAGGCTCAAGTGACTAGCAATAAATTCTCAAAGTTTTTAAACATTCGCCTTAATTATTTTGAAAGAAGTATAAATATTAATGATCAGAGTTTTACATTATGCCCTCCTTAAAAGAAGATTCTTCCTCAAAACCTCACAAAAGACTTCAATCATAAATATCTAAATTTCCTAGGGTTTTACATTTCACCCGTCTTAAAAGAAGTTTCGTCCTTGAAACTTACACATACTTTATCTAACGACAAAAAAAGGGCACCTAGATTGCATTTCCTCTTTCGATCCTCATGATGCCTCTGTCATGCTGTGGTTAGTCGAAAAGACCTTTAAAAGTAGAAACAGCTTCTTGGGAAGTTGATTCTCCCCACGAGCTAGGATCTCAATAAGTTGTTCCTTGTATATCTTGCCTTCCACGAGTAGTAAATGTTCTAGCTCGATAATATGAGACAGGTTAGGAATGTATTTACGCAATTGGCACATGTAAAATACATTGTGTACTCTTGAGAAATTTTCTGGTAGATGTAATCAATATGCTAATTCTCCCACTTAGTGTGTGATGGAATAAGAACTAACATACATGGAGTGAGTTAGCCTGATTGTCCGAATCACATGACACCCTTAGTAGGTGAGGCTCTTAGGAACACGTGGTCCCCAGTTTCAAATCCTAAGGTGTTAGAATGTATAAGGTTTTGATGATAACAAATCCAAGTGTTGTAGTAGTTGTTGTTGTTCCAAACAGGCTTTACCAACAGGGCCTTACTGCTGTTTTTCAATATATTAAAACTGCTTGACTAATGGTTTATCAAGAACAGGTACTCAAGTCAGCGATGTAAGAACAACCATGAGGAACAGGCTTTGTAAGGTGTTTGAAACATGTCCTGTGAAGTGTTTGAAGCATATGATATAAGTGCAGCCGTGAGGAACAGGTTCTGTGAAGTGTTTGCAGCAGATTCGTCTTTCTACAAGATGACTAGTGGTTACAACAAAATGTCTTGATTTAATTTGGTTTTATATTTTTAGACTCTTGTTAATATGCCAATCAGAAACTCTTAACTTACCACTTACTTGAAACGGTTTTGTTTTCTTTTTGAAAATATTTCGGATCACCCTTCAGAACAATCTTGGAAACAGGGTGATCAGGGTGTTTCCAGAATGAGCTGCGAAAAACTGTTTTGCACGATTTTTTTCTTTTGGATTTTGAGCAGCTTCTTCAAAGATTTGCAAGAAAGATTTTTCTATGGAGTATCTTACCCCTTACCCTAAAAATGGTTATTAAAATCTAAGGGGATTTGCAAAATCTTTTTAAATAAAAAGAATAACCAATTTTTGGCAAGTGGATAAGGTTCTTGAGAAAAACATGGGCTAGTTGCTGTGAATCACCGCCTTATGCACACGGTTTAGGAAGTGTTTCCAGCTCATGTTTCCTCATCCCTTGTGGCTAAAGAATTCTATATTCTTTAGGGATTTTAGTTTCCAAAAATTTGAGGAATTGTTTTCCAAGCACTATATAAAGTCGCTTCTTACAACCTTAGAAGCATCGGTTTTCAAAAAGAAAAATTCAGTGTTCATGAGCTTAAAAGTTTGAAAAGAAAATCGTGTCTAGTGAGTGAGTTATTTGAGCTTTCAAAGTTGGAATACTAGGATTTCATTGTACCCTATATTAGCTTAGTTGAGAAGCATTGTAATAGGGTGTTTTTCTTTATACTCTTCTTTCACAAAAGTGAGTTGAGTGTGTGTCCAAATCAAAGGGATTTTGGACGTGGGGTAACCTGTCTCAGGGAAGACGGTTACGTGGGTTGCAATTTGTAACAAGGTGTGTTACTATTGTAACGTGATTAGCCCGTTTAGTGAAGTGTTTAAATCCTACAAGAGGTAGGTCGTGGTTTTTAATCTCAGTTGGCCTAGAGGTGTTTTCCATGTAAAAATCCTGTGTCCATTATTTCCGCATTCAATTTTGTTGGATTTTCACTTCTGCTTATCTCAGAAACAACCTGTGCGAACAGGGCCTAAGACTGTTTGCCAGCAACTTGCGAAAATCGGACACCACAATTCACCCCCCCTCTTGTGGTTGTGTACTCTCTAAATCAACAAGTGGTATCAGAGTAGGTTCTCCTTTGAAAGGCTAACACCTTGAGAGATCCTTGAAGATGAGTACCCCACAAGGCATGCTTGAAGGTCAATCCATAACTCGACCACCATACTTCAATGGCCAACACTATGGTTGGTGGAAGAATAGGATGGAAAACTACATCCAAGCCGAGGACTATGAGTTGTGGATGCTCATCAAGAATGGACCACTCATCCCAAAGAAAATAACTGAAGATGGAAAGTCAATCCCCAAGGAGCCTAAAGAATTCAATACTGAAGATTACAAAATGATGGAGAAGAATGCCAAAGCCAAGAAACTTCTATATTTTGGCCTAGGCCCTAATGAATATACTCGCATATCTGAATGTGAGTCGGCCAAAGAAATCTGGGATGCTTTGCAAGTAGCTCACGAAGGGACCAATTAAGTAAAGCAATCCCGGATTGAATTGATTATGAGAAAATATGAGCTGTTTGAGATGGGTGATCGTGAAAGTGTGATGGACATGTACACTCACTTCACTCACATAACAAATGAGCTAAAATCCTTGGAAAAATCCTTCACCACCGAAGAATTGGTGAGGAAGATCCTAAGAATTTTACCTCATTCTTGGGAAGCGAAAGTAACGGCCATCCAAGAAGCTAAAGACATGAACAAGATCACCCTAGATGAGCTGATTGGCAACCTCCAAACGTATGAACTTAGGAAAAATTCTCAACAGAAAGATGAGACAAAGAGAGATCGAGGTCTTGCACTAAAGGCCTTAGAAGATGATTCTGATTCTGATGAGGAGGAGATTGCCATGATCACTCAAAAGTTCAAGAAGTTCTTCAAGAAAGTCAAAGAAAATAGCAAAAGGAAGGACTTCAGCAAGGCCAGGAACACCTCTCGGGAACAGTTCTCCGGGTGTTTCAAGTGTGGCAAACTGGACCACATTGTGAGAAACTGCCCACTGCACAAGGAAGAACAAGAACCCGAACACCCTAGAAAACAGGGGAGGAAACAGGGTGTAAGCAGCTCAGCGAAAAGGTTCTCAAAAGCTATGCTCGCGGCCTGGGGAGACTCAAGCAAGGATGAGGAAGGGTCTGAAGCTGGGGAAGCTGATGTAGCACTCATGGCAAGAAGTGACACTGATTCAGATGATGGATCAACAGATAGTCTGACTCAACTCAAGAACAAGGTACGTGGTCTAAATAAATCAACTCTTGAGGAATTAGTGTACACTATAATGGATATATATGCTGAATTAAAAAGGGATGTTCGAGATCTAGAACTTGAAAATGAAACCCTTAAATTGGAAAAACTTGAAGTTGACAAAGAAACTCTTGCCTTGCACGAAAACATCAATGTGTTTAAAGAAACTCTACTCATGAAAGAAGAGACTTGTTCCACTAAATTGACCGAGCTGGAAAAAGAATCCCTTGACTTAAAAGGTAAGGTCGAGTCCTTGCTTGTAGAAAATAAAAACTTGCTTGAGAAAATGAAACAAATGGAATCAGACCTTGCCACAAACAAGCTCTGGAACAGGTTCTCACAAGCACTTGAATGGTTAAACACCCATCATAGTCGAAATAGAAGAGGACTAGGTTTTGTGCCTAAGATGACCTACCCAGTGAATAGAAAATATGTAGGATTATCTGAGAATATTGTATGTTATCACTGTGGTAAAACGGGTCATTACCGTTATACTTGTCCCTCAAGAAAGTATGCCATTAAAAGGAATTCAGTATACGTAAAACAAATATGGGTTAGGAAAGATGAGATTTGCACCTCTAAAAGAATGAGACCCAAGTGGATCTGGGTTCCCAAAACTAACCCTTGATTTGTTTTGCAGGCTGAAGTGAGGGAGAACAACCCAGCAAACAACCCAGCAAACAGTGCAGGGAATAGTCTAGGGAACAAGCAGTTGTGGTATGTTGACAGTGGGTATTCGAGGCATATGACTGGTGAAAGATCCAATTTTCTCTCACTTACAGCTTCAGAAGGTGGGAGTGTGGCATTTGGAAACGGCAAATCCGGGACAATTGTCGGCATAGGTAAGATAGGTGAGTCACTCTCCCATTCAATTGACAATGTTTATTTTGTGGATGGATTAAAACACAACTTGCTAAGTGTGTCCCAACTGTGCGAAAAAGACAACCTAGCAGTGTTCTCACCAACACGTTGCTTGGTTGTGAATATGAACACAGGAGATGTTGTGTTGAGGGGGAAACGACACAAGAATGTTTATAAAGTGTGTATCTCCACTCTTCCCCAAAATAATTTGACTTGTTTGAGTGCCCTAAATGATGATGTTATGCTTTGGCACAAAAGGCTCGGTCATGCAAGCCACTCACTTTTGAACAAACTTGTAACCAGAGACTTAGTGGTAGGCTTACCTTCCATCAAATTCAATGATGACAAGGTATGTGATGCATGTGCCAAAGGCAAACAAGTCAAAAATTCATTTAAATCTAAAAAATGTGCAAGTACTACTTGACCTCTTGAATTGATACATATGGATCTATGTGGTCCAATGAGGATCATGAGCCGAGGTGGCAAGAGGTATGTGCTTGTGATAGTGGATGAATACTCTCGTTTCACTTAGGCCCTGTTTTTGGCTTCTAAAGATGAAACTTTTAAAAAATTTCTTGCTTTCATTAAAAAGACTGAAAAGAGGGTAGGACACTCTTTGGTATGCCTAAGGTCTGACCATGGTACAGAATTTGAAAATTCGAGCTTTATTGATTATTGTAATGAGCATGGTGTTGATCATAATTTTTCAGCTCCAAGAACACCCCAACAGAATGGGGTGGTAGAACGCAAAAATCGCACTCTAGAGGACATGACTAGAGCAATGCTTGTTGCTAGTGGTCTTCCTAGAAACTTTTGGGCTGAAGCTTTGAATACATCATGTTACATTATAAATAGATGCATGATTAGACCTATTCTTAACAAAACTCCTTATGAACTTTTCAAGGGAAGAAAACCTAATATTATGCATTTGAGAGTTTTTGGTTGTAAATGTTTTGTGCATAATAATGGAAAGGATGCCTTAGGGAAATTTGATCCAAGGAGTGATGAAGCAATATTCCTTGGTTACTCCTCGCATAGTAAGGCATACAAAGTGTTTAATAAGAGAACCTTGTGTGTTGAGGAAAGTGTGCATGTGCTTTTTGATGAAACCAACTCTCTAAGCGAGAATGATGTACAGGAAGAAGACTTCCAACTAGGTCTTGTTAGAAAAGATGTGCTGCTTCAAGGTGAACAAGGTAAGAATCAATCGGAGGGAGCAAGGTCTAAGGCTGTTCTTCAGAAAGGTAAGCAAGGTGTGAACCAAACAGGGGGAAATAGGGTGGAACCCTGTTCGGGACAACACCAGCCGAATCCTTCAGGGATAAATCCAGGAACAAGCTCCCAAACAGGCTCGAGAACAGGTCCTGAACCTGTTTCATCGAGTATTCCAGCTAGGATGGAGAGCGAGTATGTGAACCCACTTTCACCACGATCATGGAAATACCAAAGTTCACATCCTCTTGATCAAATTTTGTCTGATATTAATGCAGGAGTTCAAACTAGATCTAGACTCAAAAATTTCTGTGCTTTCTATGCTTTTCTCTCAAAAATTGAGCCTAAGAATATTAATGAAGCCCTTGCAGATTCAGATTGGGTCACATCCATGCAAGAAGAACTCCATCAGTTCGAAAGGAACAAGGTATGGCACCTTGTGCCACGGCCAGAGGATAGAACAATCATTGGAACTAAGTGGGTGTTCCGTAACAAGTTGGATGAGTGCAGAACAGTCACTAGAAACAAGGCCCGGCTGGTGGTTCAAGGCTACAACCAAGAAGAGGGAATTGATTATGAAGAAACCTTTGCACCTGTTGCAAGGATGGAGGCTATTCGAATCTTGATAGCATTTGCAGCCCATATGGAGATCAAGTTGTATCAAATGGATGTCAAAAGTGCATTTTTAAATGGGTACCTCAAAGAAGAAGTGTATGTCAAACAACCCCCTGGTTTTGAAAGTAATGAATTTCCTAACCATGTTTTCAAACTTGACAAAGCACTTTATGGTTTAAAACAAGTCCCTAGAGCTTGGTATGAGCGGTTGTCAAGCTTTTTATTAGAAAATGGTTTTACAAGAGGCAAGGTAGACAATACCTTGTTTCTAAAATCTAAGGGGGAACATTTGTTGATTATCCAAGTATATGTCGATGACATCATATTTGGTGCAACTCATCATGATTTGTGCAATGAATTTTCAAAAATGATGAGGAGTGAGTTTGAAATGAGCATGATGGGTGAGCTTAATTTCTTTCTAGGCTTGCAAATCAAGCAAACTTCAAACGGCACCATGATCCATCAACAAAAGTATGTCAAAGAGTTACTTAAGCGCTTTAAGATGGAGTCGGCCAAGCCCATTGATACTCCCATCTCTCCCTCAACCAGGCTGGTAATGGATGATGGTAGTCCCTCAGTTGAGGAGAAATCCTATAGGGGCATGATAGGGTCACTCCTATACCTGACGGCTAGTAGACCTGACATTGTTTTCAGTGTTGGTCTATGTGCACGTTTTCAGTCTAACCCTAAAGAAACTCATCTTAAGGCTATAAAAAGGATTTTAAGATACTTAAACATACACCTGATCTAGCCTTATAGTATCCCAGAGGTTGCAACTTTGATCTTGTTGGGTATGCTGATGCTGATTATGCAGGTTTCTTGGTTGATAGAAAAAGCACCTCAGGTATGGCTCACTTTCTTGGACCTTGTTTGGTATCTTGGGCAACCAAGAAACAACTCTCTGTTGCCTTGTCCACAGCAGAAGCTGAATATGTGGCAGCTGCATCTTGCTGTGCTCAGTTATTATGGATAAGACAACAACTCAAGGACTTTTGTGTTGACATAAGATGCATTCCTATTTATTGTGACAATACAAGTGCAATTAACATTGCCAAAAATCCATGTCAACACAAAAGAACAAAACATATTAACATTCGTCATCATTTCTTAAGAGACAATGTTGAAAAAGGAGTGATCTCAATGAATTTCTGTGCCACTGAAAATCAAATTGCTGACATATTCAGCAAGGCATTGAGTAGAGAACAATTTGAAAGGAATAGACTCGAACTAGGCTTAATTAGAACAACCTGACCAACCTGTTCTCTCACCCTGTTTGCAACATTTAAAAGTTACGGGTACAACATGTTAAAATTTTTTGTTTGCAATCAACTTCTGTGCTATGTTTAGCATATGTGAGCTTTGCAACCTGCTGACACTTGTTGAGGGCTAATGAGATTGCCCTTGTTGTCCCATGTTATCGAGCAAATAACCTCAAGAACAAGCACCAGGAACAGGTACGCCTCTTGTTTGTCAAATATGTGCAACAAATTGAAAATTGCTAATCTCTTCCCGAGGCGTGCGCGGCCTAAATAAATGCAAAAGCCCGTTGCAAAACGGGCAAAATCTTTTAAAGATTTCGCATGTCTCTCTCTTTAAAGCTCTCTTGCTCAATCTCTCACCTCCACCGAAACTCTCTTGCTCTGAAACTCTGTTCAAGAAACCCTAATCTCTCTCCTTCCTCTGAAAAATGACGTCTCCCATTAGCTCCGAGAGCTCCTCGACCTCGACTCAGGGCAACCAGACACAGAGCACAGCCTTGCAAACAGCCACAGCCCTGTTTGCGCCTACACAATTTCTGACGGCCCTCATGGAAGGTAAAACTACTGAACCTTCTCGACCCATTGTCTATAAACCTTTTGGGTTTTTGAAAAGCATCGACCTTAGAACAGTGAATCTGAAATTGGAAGACATCCCTTACAAATTTGGGTGGGAATTGATTTTGTTTGGAGAAACGGGGGCATGTAAACCCCAAGAACCTATTGGGGCATCTGAAAGAGAAATTGGGCCTTTAGATGAAATCTTTCGGTTTAATCATGGACTAGATGACATCAGTTCGCTTGGGCTGTTCCCAGAGCAGGAAACAGGGGCCGAAACAGGGCCTGAAGTTTTTAGGGATGACCTAGGGGAGGATTTGTCAAAAGAAGAAGGGGGTAGTAGTGATCAAATGGAGGAGACTCCTGTGAAGCCTGAACAAGCCACACCGGTACCACCAACCGGTGAGAAACGTAAACGATACAAAATTGTGGCTCGGCGTACTAGAATGCCAAGAACACGACCACCATCAAGGCCTAAAAGCGGCCAGACTGAAGAATCCTCAAAAAGTGAAACCCCTGTCAAACCAAAACCACAAATCTCCTCTTCGGCCAAACCCACAACCAGGCCAACTCGAAAATCAGCCCGAATTGCTTTCCACTCCACACCTCATCCTGTCAAACAGTCATCCCCTGTTGTTGAGGAAATTGATTCCTCCTCTGAGCCTTCATCAGATAGCGACCCTGAGAACACCACCTTCAAATAGGGCACTCCCGTGTTCTCAGAGTCCTCAGAGGATAAGCCTCTGCCTGCACCAAAATCGACCTCCACTTTGCCCTCTAAACCATCACCCCTCAAAACTCCCAAGAGAAAAGCCTCTCTCAAACATGCCTCCACCCAAGACCCTCCTACCGAGCCTCAACCTAAAAGAGCCAAGAAGTCTACCCCGTCCGCAATCTCAGTCAAACTGACCAAACTGCTTCAGAGACGGTTAGTCAGGGGCAAAATTATCAAGGTAAAATATTTTGAGGAACAGGGTCTGGGGGTGTTTCTGCACAAGCTGTGTGCACAGGGGTGGTATGAGCTGTTTACAAACACCCAGCTGGGGTGTTCTATACATGAGTTGGCAGAGTTCTATGCCAACTGCACTGTCACCGAAGGAGTGGTGACAAGTATTGTTAATGGGCAACAGCTTCGCTTTGATGCGAAGATATTAGGGGAAATTCTGGGGATTCCCTCCTCGGACTTTGATATATATGTGAGAGAAGACAAGACTATTCTAGGGACAGCCAGGCTGCTGGAGCTTGCCCAAAAATTTAGCTAGCAATTAAGCCTCCAAACACCCAAGTCCGTGAAGAAAGGGGATATGACATCGCTCCATCAATTGATATTCTGGTTTATCATCAAGAATTTCATCCCTAAGGGCCAGGGTCGCAATCTTGCTGATGCCATGGATCAATGTTTGATGGATCCGATGGACAAGGAAGAGCAAATCAACCTTCCTGCCATCATGATTCGCCACATAGCAAGAATTACAAACACCTCCAGGGAACATGACCTGGGATACGGCTTCCTCCTGACTAGTGTGTTTGAGCACTTTGGGGTGACTCTGCAGAAGAAGGTGGGTGCTCAGTTCATTGATGAGATTGGGAGTAACACCCTTATGGGGTGTGGATACACTTTGGTTGAAGGGTCTGCCTCAGAACAGGGGACCAGAACACCCCGTCCTCCTGTTCCTGGCAGTTCCTCAGTCAAGCTTGAGGCTGCTTTGGAAGAAAACTCTCGACTCAGTGCTGAGCTTACTGCGGTAAAGGCTGCCCTGGATGAGGAAAAGGCTCTCAATGCAAAATGCCATGAAGATATCCTCGCCCTTCTCTCTTCCCTCTCAGCAAAATTTTCCCCTCTTGCTCTCTGATCACCCCCTATCTGTTGTTCTCATAGTCTGTTCTCACTTCTCTTGGTTATCCTCTCTTGCTAGTTTGTACTTTCTATTGCACTCGTTTGGTGAATGACAGGTTATCTTGTTTTTTGATTGGCTTTGCCTTGCTTGCTTTCTATTGTGAATTACTTGTGTGTGACTAGGATGGCCAATCTCATTACCGTACCAACACACTTGAGTGTATCGCCTGTTGACTTTCCTCCCTTACCCAAGTGTTGGTGATAGCAAACACCCTATGTTTGACTGTTCGCTCCTACTTTTTAATGATGCCAAAAGGGGAAAGATAGGATGACCAATATATTGTTTTAGTTTTGCGATGGACGAGTTAAATTTCTTACACTTTTTCGATACTGACTGCTTCATGTGAATTGTCGGTCCTACAAATAATTGGCACTAATCACTTCAATTGTCCTTGAAAGTCAATATGGTCACTTGGTTTGTCATCATCAAAAAGGGGGAATTTGTTAGAATGTATAAGGTTTTGATGATAACAAATCCAAGTGTTGTAGTTGTTGTTGTTATTCCAAACAGGCTTTACCAACTGGGCGTTACTACTGTTTTTCAATATATTAAAACTGCTTGACTAATGGTTTATCAAGAATAGGTACTCAAGTCAGCGATGTAAGAACAACCATGAGGAACAGGCTCTGTAAGGTGTTTGAAACATGTCCTGTGAAGTGTTTGAAGCATATGATATAAGTGCAGCCGTGAGGAACAAGTTCTGTGAAGTGTTCGCAGTAGATTCGTCTTTCTACAAGATGACTAGTGGTTACAACAAGATGTCTTGATTTAATTTGGTTTTATATTTTTAGACTCTTGTTAATATGCCAATCAGAAACTCTTAACTTACCACTTACTTGAAACGGTTTTGTTTTCTTTTTGAAAATATTTCGGATCACCCTTCAGAACAATCCTGGAAACAGGGTGATCAGGGTGTTTCCAGAATAAGCTGCGAAAAACTGTTTTGCATGATTTTTATCTTTTGGATTTTGAGCAGCTTCTTCAAAGATTTGCAAGAAAGATTTTTTATGGAGTATCTTACCCCTTACCCTAAAAACGGTTATTAAAATCTAAGGGGATTTGCAAAATCTTTTTGAATAAAAAGAATATCCAATTTTTGGCAAGTGGATAAGGTTCTTGAGAAAAACATGGGCTAGTTGCTGAGAATCACCGCCTTATGCACACGGTTTAGGATGTGTTTCCAGCTCATGTTTCCTCATCCCTTGTGGCTAAAGAATTCTATATTCTTTAGGGATTTTAGTTTCCAAAAATTTGAGGAATTGTTTTTCCAAGCACTATATAAAGTCGCTTCTTAGAACGATAGAAGCATCGGTTTTCAAAAAGAAAAATTCAGTGTTCATGAGCTTAAAAGTTTGAAAAGAAAACCGTGTCTAGTGAGTGAGTTATTTGAGCTTTCAAAGTTGGCATACTAGGATTTCATTGTACCCTATATTAGCTTAGTTGAGAAGCATTGTAATAGGGTGTTTTTCTTTATACTCTTCTTTCACAAAAGTGAGTTGAGTGTGTGTCCAAATCAAGGGGATTTTGGACGTGGGGTAACCTGTCTCAGGGAAGACGGTTACGTGGGTTGCAATTTGTAACAAGGTGTGTTACTATTGTAACGTGATTAGCCCGTTTAGTGAAGTGTTTAAATCCTACACGAGGTAGGTCGTGGTTTTTAACCTCAGTTAGGCTAGAGGTGTTTTCCACGTAAAAATCCTGTGTCCATTATTTTCGCATTCAATTTTGTTGGATTTTCGCTTCTACTTATCTCAGAAACAACATGTGCGAATAGGGCCTAAGACTGTTTGCTAGCAACTTGCGAAAATCGGACACCACAATTCACCCCCCCTCTTGTGGTTGTGTACTCTCTAAATCAACATGAGGTTTGCATCACTTGTCCATGTAGCCCTTCTGATGGCTTTAAACTGCCTTCATTTTCTATTGGATAACACACACATTCCATATGGTTGCTCATATTAGTTCAGCACAATGGTGAATGCATCATTGATCTCTTGACAGCATGAGGGGGTTCTGTATCTCCTACTATACAAAGCTTCAAATGAAGACATTCCTATATCAGAATGATAGCAATTGTTGCAGTAGAACTCAATTAGTGTTAATTGCACATCATATGCCTTCTTGAAATCCAAAACGCATGCTCGTGCCATATCTTGTAGTGTCTGGATGGTAGGATCCATCTTGCCATCATTAGCAGGGTAAAAAGAACTGCTGAGGCTTAACTTGGTCCCCTATACTTCGTGGACCTTCTACCAAAATCCAACTTGGAACATTGTGTCCTAGTTAGAGACTACTAACTAGGTATTCCATTCAAGCATACAATCTCCTGCAAATAAATGCCTGCAAACTAATCCAAGGTCAAGGTACCACAAACCAAACTTGTTGGTATACAGAACAATCTGAAATTTGAAATCCTCTGGCAATCGATATGAGGGTTGACTTTTATTTCTCTACAAAGTCCCTACTAGTGGGTGGGTTGCTTCATTGTGTACCCTTAGTTCACCAAAATGTGTTCATTAAGATCCCTGATTGACCAAGCAACATATCTCAACCAACCTTAGGCTTTGGTTTTTTTTTTTTTTTTTGTGTGGGTTGGGCCCTCTTCCCTTAAATCCTTTAATTTTGCATTAATGCATATGTGGACTGGAAAGGAGTGGCAATGAGTAAGTGGAAGTGGGTAGGAGTAGTTTGTTGTATGTAGGAGTAGGAAGAGCAGGTTATGAGTGGAAAGAAGTGGAATGGAGTGCGAGTAATAATTAACAATAATAATAATTATTATAAATATTAATAATAATTAAAATAGTAACTAACTACAACAACAATTAATAATAATAACTGACAATAATAACTAATCATGATAATTATTATTAATACTAATTACTAATATTAATAATACTTAATAACAATAATAATTAATAATACTAGTAATAGAAATTATTATTAATATTATTAATAATAATAAATAATATTAATAATTTTTAATATCAATAATTAATATTTAATAATTAACAAATTAATAAATAATAACTGATCATTGTTATTAATATTTAAAATATTACTATTAATCTAATTACTAATTAGTAGTAATTATTAATGATAATAGTTAATACCTAATAATTATAATAGTAATAAAAATTAATAACTAATAAAAATAATAAAGAATCATTAATAATAATAATAAATATTAACATTAATAATTCTTATTAATATTAACAATAATTAGAATGGTTGTTATACTAATAATAATTATTATTGAAATGAATATTAAAATTAATAATTAATGTTAAATTTTAATATTAAATATTAATTATTAATATTTACAGTAATAATAACTATTATTATTGTTATTATAATTATTATAATAATAATAATTATTAATATTAACGAATAATAGAAATAAGTAAAATGTTAATTATTATTAATATTTATAATTATTATTTAAAAAATAATTTGTCAATAATAATATTAATTAATGATAATTATTATTAATGTTTGAAATGATTACTTTTAATCGTGTAATTGATTATTGATAATTAACAATAATAATAATAAGTAATTAATAGTAATATTATAATAACAATAATTACTAATTATTGATAAAAACATTAATTAAACATTATTTATAATAATTTTTAAGATTAACAATGATTAATAATAATAATAAGTACTATTAATATTAACAACAAAAATAAAGATAATTGTTAATATTAACAATCATAATAATTATTAATATTAAAATGAGCGTTCTCAATAATTATAATTATTATTAATAGTAATAATAATAATTATTGTAATTATAATTATTAAAATAATAATTATTAATGAATTTAGTAATAATGAATGAAAATAATTGTTATTTTTTGGTGAGACTCTTAGGAGCACTTGGTCCCCAATTTCAAATTCCAAAGGTCTACATCACTTGTCCACGTAGCTCTTCTGACGGCTTTGAACAACCTCCATTTTCGATTGGATTACTCATACATTCTATGTGGTTGCCCAAATTAGTTCAGGCACAATGGTGAATGCATCCTTGGTCTCTTGACAGCATGAAGAGGTTCTGCATCTCCTACCATACAAAGTTTCAAATGATGACATTCCTATGCTGGAATGGTAGCAGTTGTTGCACTATAACTCAATTAGCATTAATTGCGCATCCTATGCCTTCTTAAACCCAAAACACACGCTTGTGGCATATCTTGTAGTGTTTGGATGGTACGATCTATCTTGCCATCAATAGTAGGGTAAAAAGAAGTGCTGAAGGTTAACTTGGTCCCTTATACTTCTTGGACCTTCTACCAAAACCCAACTTGGAACATTGTGTCCCAGTTAGAGACTACTAATTAGGTATTCCATGCAAGCATACAATCTCTTGTAAATAAATGTGTGCAAACTAATCTAAGGCTGAGGTACAGCAAACCAAACTTCTTGGCACATAGAACAATCTAAAATTTGGAATCTTATTGAAATCGATACAAGGGTTGACTTTTACCTCTCTACAAAGTCCTTACTAGTAGGTGGGTTGCTTCATCGTGTACCCTTAGTTAACTAAAATGTGTTCATTAAGATCCCTAACTGACCAAGCAACATATCTCAAGCACCCTTAGGCCTTGTTCTTTTTGTAGGTTGGCCCCTCTTCCCCGAAGTCCTTTAATTCTGGATTTTTGCATGTATGGAACCGAAAGGAGTGGGAAAGAGTGGGAAGAAGTGGGTGGGAGTAGGTGGAAAGGGATATCATGAGCAAAATGTACGATTCAAAATTATTATAAAGAAAACAGACAAATGAGACCGTTCATGTCGAGTGCACATGTAGCTACAACTTGAAGATAAAATCATGAGTATACATGTTAATAGCTTGAGAGTCATTAAGCCAACATAACTTCAAAGGAAGCATAGGGAATGACAACTAAATTCAAAGCTAGGTCAACACATTGATTTAATAAACAAACTCATCCTAAACATAAGAGGAAACAAATAATGAGATGCGATCATAGTTGTGAAAAGCGAGTGGAAAGAATGCTGAGGGATAAAAGGAACACAAAGGTAGCTGTGTCAATACAGTAAATATGATAGCCAAGTGAAGGTATAAGATCACAAAAGTAACTCAACAGACATATGAATAAAAGTAAGGAATCATTAGGTTCTAAAATATTTACAAGGTACACTTTATTAGAAAGACAAAGATATTAACAACATAGCGAATGTTATTCATAGTAGACAACAACTAATTTGAATAAGGTTAGACAGAAGTTATGCAAGTAAGTAGCAAAACAATAGAACAAAAAGGTGGAAAACAACAGAATGAACATGAGAAAGATTTTAGAGAATGTTAAGGTGCATATATTACTACGTCAAAGAATTGCAAAGGTGGTTATAATTTTGAAAAACAAGTGGAAGTAATATGAAAGATAAGAGAGAAAAAATGTAGATTTGTGAGTGGAATGAACATAAGAGTCATATGATTGCATGAGGTGGACAAATTATATGTAATGAACCCATTAACAGAGGAAAGTATAGGATGGCAAAGTTAAAAATAGTTCCAGGTATAATTATATTCATGATTGAAATGAAAATAACTTCTCTAGAATGACAAGGATATGATCAAATGAAATGGTAAATGTTGTTCTTAGGAAGTAAGGGGCTGCAATACCATTACAAAGAGGTGATCTAGGTAAGGTAGAAAACAATGCAACAAGAGAATAAAGAGATTTAAGAGTGAAGGTACGTAGAATATATAAGGTCAATGAATATTATGATTGTTACAGGGTCCTCCTACATTTCTTTCCATAATGGTAGCCCACCCCCTTAGTACTATCTTAAAGTCGCTTCCTACCTTGGATTATCCACTTTAACTCAATAATTCAAAGGTCAAGTCCATTTCCCAAGTCATCTTGAAAGCTAGCCAACGTGAGGCACAAAGGTCAGCTACTTTCCCCTAATTATCACTCCCGATAGGGAAATCACTAAGCAATTCTTGCCTATGTGTGATTTATGTCCTCACCTTTAGATTTTCGACCATTTATTTATATTAAGTTGAAGTGGTTCATAATGCTTATAGCCGTGACCACATGCCTACCATATCCATCACACACATGGAGCACAACAGTCGACCACTTTGATCATCATGTTATCAAGTCAACCATACAACATATATAAGATGTATATCAAATTTATAATGACAATTATGAGATGCATGTAACTCTTCTATATGTGCCCACATTCACACTCTAATTAGGACCTATGTCTATAAGTTTTAAGCCCTGCTTTGGAGTGGAGCCCCCAAAGTGAGTGATTAGGGTTGAGCCTAAAGCTTTGATAACCCTTTGTAGTGCCCCAAAAATTCTAATTCATTTTAATTCTAATCTTTAGCGTATTTAAAGCAACGAAGAATAACCTAGTAGATTTTAGTGCTGTTTTTCATTATGAAGTACAAGGCAAGTAGAAATTTTTTGAATTAGTTAAAAATTAAAACTAAAGTCAATGGCCCAAAATCATTAGTTAACTTTGGTAAACTACAAGTACAACATTATTCTAAGCAAAATAAAATTTAACTAAGCTTCTAGGTGATGTCGGTCACATCCCATCTCCATGTAGCATCTAGTATATGAAAACGAAGCATTTTGAACATTTAATTAAACTGTAAAACACTTATTAAAATTCCATCGCAAACATTTAAGGGTGAAAGGTCAACATTCAAATAGTTCAAAATAATTTTGGTTATTAGTAATTTCAAGAACTTAAAATACAAGTTTTTAATTATTAAAAACACAGTTCCATTAATGGCGAGCAGCCACATGAGAGGGTCTAACGGGTTATCAAAAACCCAAACAACCTCGTTGGCTACCAGAATCTAAACAAGCTTCAGAACCCAAATAACAGCATGCTATAACCTTGGGATACCACTTTTCGGTATATTAGGATAAACCTACTTTAATCTCGGGCGGCACCCCCTGTTAACTTACCTTAATCTTTCATTTTAAGATTTAGTACTTTATGAATAGTTCCATTTGGCTCCAGTAAGCCCAACCTGTCTAATCAAAACCTTTATTGACATTGCAAAGTCACTTTTATACATGAACTGCTTAAATATAAATGTTCAATTGCGATACCAAATTACACATTTAGTAGTTTTTAAAATCACATGTCACAGTTCAAGTTTACACATAAGGTCACCTTGCTATACAAGATCACATAAACAATTTGTAATATCTAAATACATTCAAAAAGAGAAACCAAGGGAAGTTAGGGCATAGATGTTACCTCCATAAAGTGCAACAACCTAACTAGAGCTCGATCCAAAATTGTTAGGCCTAAATGATAACATAAAATATCACATCATAGGCCAACTTAAAGAGAGATCTTATACTCGAAAACCCATATGTTTTAACCTAAAAGCTAAGCAAGCCACTAATGTCATATGACTATAGCTAATACTCCCAGATACTGATTTTAAGAACCTAGGAACCTCATAAAAGCGCATTTACTAAACAGAAGCTAATATTGAAATATAAACCAATCAGGGCTTGAGAGTAGTTGAAGGTCAGTTTTCTATCCTAACTTATAAGACTATAACTTAACTTAGATATATCAAATAAAAGTGTACAAGCATAATTTGAAAAACCCCTGATGTCCATTACAACTTCAATTGTATGAGTAATCACAAATAATGACAGAAACTGCTTTAAAAACTCTTTGTTTTTTCTATTTGACCAGTTTCAGTTTAGAATTATGCAGTTACGGGAGGAAGTTCATTCCTGCCACATTTTAGGCCTGATAAGCGCCTATCATATATATCATTTTAGGGTTATTTTGCTACATTTTTAGGAGAATTATGTGCTCTAAGTTATCATTTATACTCCTACTCTCGATTTATGCTTAGGTATGGTTGTTTGATGCGTTTTGTAGTGATTTGGACCATTTTGACCTGACATTTGACCCTTATTTGAGGATATTTTGACCTCCTATGAATGACCACAAGGTGTTATGCCTATGGAGTAAGAGAAGAGCAAAAATATGGTTCCAACCAAGACCACGGTCTAACCGTGGTGCCTGCCACAGATCGTGGTGAGCTACGTAGCTGTGGCCTCTTCATTTTTCCCTCAGCTGTGTGGCTGAAAACTCTGATTTTCTTCTATATATACGAGTCTCTCATGCAGCAGAGGACAAGAAGAAAAGAGAAGATAGCATAGATTAGTTCATTTCTTTCTTAAATTTCACTCTTTTTAGTTAGGATTTTTAGTTTGTTTTTGCAAGCCAGAAATCTTGAGTGTGGAGATTGGTCATGTTGGCAGCTTGAAGACTTGGTTAAAAGCTGTCTTTGTGAAGCCCTTTCCCCCTCATATTTCACTGATTTGATTGGTTAGTTGTTTAATCTTTAATCATAAGTGAGTAGTTTATTTTGTCTAGGGATTTATTAATTTATGGAAGTGCAGTTCGATCATGTTTTAATCAATAGAATTGTGCTTTTGTTTTATAATTGACTTGATTTCATCCTATCAAGTGATTATCATGTTGTGAGTGGATTTTTGGTCAAATTTTTCTTGGACATTTGAAACAATTGAATGAAGCACTGAAAGGTGAAATTTGATTATTAAACTGCTTGATAAAACATAGCATAGCGATGACTCGAAAGAGAGACTTGCACCGTTGGGAGAAGATAGAGAGTAATTGAAAATATTGAATTGGGATTAAGACAAATTAGTTTGAAAGAACGGCTTTTGCTTAGTTTAGGCAATTTGGTTGATTTCGAAAATATAGACTAGATTTTGGATAGATTACAATTCCTTGAAATTATCTGATTAGAGAAAAGTGTACGTTAATCATTTTGTTCCAATCACCTTTCTTAACTACGTAAATCCCTAGACGTTTTCTTCTTAATTGAGTTCGGAATTAGTTAATTAGAAGTTATTAAGCCAAATCATCGATGGAGTTGTTGCTTAGCATTTTTTGATAGAAAGGACTCGATAGATTACTTTAGTCCCTGGGGATGATATTTTATCTATACCACGACAACCGTGCGCTTGCAGCAGTGGTTAGGTTTTTGGTGTCATTGTTGGGGACCAATTTGTTAACTATCGAGTTCATCCTACGAAAGTGACTAAGTATTTTATTTTTTGTCTTTTATTTTTTTATTTTCTTGTTTGATTGTGTTGGTACTGTTGGTGATAGTACTTGTAGAAATCTTTCTCGTTTATGCAAAATCTGTTTCTATATGAACCCGATCCTGAGATCGGGATGACTTTCCGCTTGAGGAAGAAGAAGTAAAATATTGAAGAACAAAGATGCGAGGCAGAAGCAACTTCAATAGATATGGCAGGAGAAGGAGGTGACCAAAGAAGGACCCTTAGGGATTTTCTTACCCCTTGGAGTTCAAGGAATCACCTCAAGTATGCTCGCCCCAACATTGATGCAAATAATTTCAAGCTGAAGCTGTCTCTTATTTCTATGGTGCAGCAATCCCAGTTTAGAGGAAATCCTTTGGAAGACCCGAATCTATGCCTCTCAGTCTTTTTAGAGGTATGCGATACGTTAAAACTAAATGGAGTCTGCACTGATGCCATTTGACTGCGATTATTTCCCTTGTCACTAAAGGATAAGGCAAGAGCTTGGTTGCATTCTCTGCCTTCCGGATGTATCACTATGTGGGATGGGCTTACTAGAGCTTTATGAGACGCTCTATGAAGCTTGGGAGCAATTTAAGGATTTGCTGCGTTTATATCCCCATCATGGTCTTCAATGATGGATGATTATTTAAGCTTTTTATAATGATGTGCCCCAATCTGTAAGGTTCACTATTAATGCGGCGACAGGAGGAACTTTGATGAACAAGACTGATGATGAGGCCTATAATTTGATTAAAGAGATGGCACTTAACAATTTCCAATGGTCCATCGAACGAGGCCAACCCAAATGGGTTGGAGGTAAGCTTGAAGTTGATGCACTCACTTTACTTTCTGCTAAAGTCGATGCTATGACTCAAAGGTTGAACCATATAAATGTTAATGTTGTGAATTCTAGTGCCCTTCCCCGTGTGAAATTTATGGTTCTATTGAACATATGACTTTGAATGGTCAAGTTGAAAGTCCTTTTTCCTAAGACTATAGTGAAGTCAACTATGTCCAAAATTTCAACCTGAGACTGGCTAATAACCCTTATTCTAGTACCTACAATACGAGTCGGAGGAATCATCTGAATTTGTCATATAATTCTAATCCAAACCCTCCGAATATGCCCCCAATGAATGCTAGGCCACCCCTAGGTTTTCAAAGACCTCATTTCCCTCCACAATACCCCAAAAGTCCAATTTAGAGGCTATGATGGAAAGTATGCTTCTGGCACAACAAAAGCACGATAAGTACATTAAGCAACTAGTATCTAAAGTTGATGTGCTTGCCACTCACAACAAGACTTTGGAAGCCCAAATTACCCAACAAGCTAGCTTTTCATCTACGCCCTCGGATAGACTTCCCAGTAAGCCCGAACCTAACCCTCGTGAGCATTGTAATTGTGTTACCTTGAAGGAAGAAGTAGAGTACTTTACTGACCCCGAGGATATACCTATTGAAGAGGGTAGAGAAATAATTATGGTTCAGAGTAAGGACGGGAACGATGGTAGCAAGGTTGCCACATTCATAGAGAATAAATATGTAGAGATTCCCACCATTTTTCTACCCAAGCTTTCTAACCCAGGTAGCTTCTCTATCCCTTGTATCATGGGAAAGGTGAAAATTGAGAGAGCCTTATGTGATCTAGGTGTAGGCATCAGTCTAATGCCCTACTCTTTATTTCATAAACTTCACTTAGGGCCATTACAACTCACACCCTTTTTACTACAGTTAGCAGACAGTTCTGAAACTCAACCCATAGGCAAATTGGAAGATATGCGAGTCAATATAGGAGATATTTGGATATTGGAAGGCTTTATCATAGTTGATATGCCAGAGATCGATGATGCCCAAATTATTCTAGGTAGGCCCTTATTAGCTACTGTAGGTTGCCATATTAATGTAAGAAATGGGCGTATAATATTTAAAGTGGAAGGGCACTATGCTGTGTTTTATCATATGAAGGAGAAAATGGTTTCCCCTAATTCCTCTCTATTAGATGAATTTCTTCCTTCCCCTGAGATTGACATGGAGGATATCTTGAATTGTGAAGATCCTCTTGACTTTGACTAGATTTATACTGACCCTCTGCTATGAGCGATTACTGCAGGTTTGCTCAAGGTGTCTCTCTTTGTCCCCTGTGGAATGATTTGATGCATATTTCAATTTGAGGGTTGAACAAGGTGATAGTAGCCAGTCTGATGGGCTACGTCAGTGGTTTGTCATATATGTCGATAGTGCGTTATAGCATAAATTGATGAAGACAAAGGACCTTCAACCAGAGCTTTTAAGATGGTACCTTCGATTGAAGAAATTTGATTTTGTGGTCCGTGATAAAGCTAATGTCCATACACTCACTGTTCCAAGCTAAGCATAGAAGAAGGGTCAAACTCTTAACCTTAAACGAGCACTTCTTGGGAGGCAATCCAAGCCCTTTTTCTTCTCTTCGCTTTGCTTTTTATTAATTTTTTAAGTTTTTGTAAAGAAAAAATATAAGAAAAAAGAGAAAAGAGAGACACAAAAAAAGAGAGAAAAGGATAAGAGTAGAATAAAGAAAGAGAAAGAGAGATGAAAGATGAAAAAAAAAAACAAAAGCAAGAAGGAAAGGAAAGAAAAAGAATAAAAAAAAAGAAAAGTAAAGAAGTATAAATATATCATGTTTGGCACCACGAACAACAGACCAGCACCACGGGCCATGGGGTGCCAAACCAAAAATTCAAAAATTTTCAGGTTTCAGTAGACACCACGGTTAGCACGTGGCCACTGCCACGGGCCATGGTGACCTGCTACAGGCCGCGGTCAAGGGTTTTGACCGCGGTGACTGCCCATTTTCCCCAAACTTCATCTTCTTCCTCGACTCCTTCTCTGTCTACATCTCTCTTTCTCTCTCTAAACCCTCCATTACTAAACCTTCAAATCCTCCCTCATTTCTTCTCATTTTTACTCCATTTTCACTCATAATCCTTCGTTTTCACTTATTCCTTCTCTTTCTTTCACAAATTTCATCTCTTTCTTCTTCTTTCTCTTCAAACTCATCTCACCTTCACTCAACCACCATAACCATCTTCTTTTCCCTCTAACTCTTCTTCTTTTTACTTGATTCCTTCATTTTTCTTTCTCAAATTTTCTTATTTAGGCTTTAGTTTTAATTTTTTTTTCATTTTACAACAATGGCACCAACCAAAAGACAAAGGAGTGTTGATGAGGTTGGATCATCAAGTTAGGCACCATCCCAGCCTCAGCGGACCTCCCGAACTTCCACCACTATGCGAGCTTAAGGTAACATTCCTCACCCTCTCGGTTTAACACCCTCTTGGTTTAACTAACCCTGATCATGTTGCTAGATATAACTGTTTGAATGAACGCATGGTTATGGTGACCCGATATTATGATGAGGAATTGTTAGCTCGTTTAGGAATGTTAGATGACATTAGGTGGTTGTTTGCACGGGGTGGTATCGGACACTTCATAGAAATAAAAGAGCATACATATCGGAACCTGACCTTAAAGTTCCTGAGTACGCTTCCCGTTGAGGTCACTAGAGGGCCTCAATGCCAAGTCAGATACATTAAATTTTATTTGTAAGGACAATTATACGAGTTGAACTTACATACCTTTAACAGTATACTCGGTTTTCTACCTAGTGTGGATTTGCCGAACTGATAAGTCGCCCGCAAATTCAACCCAAATGCATTTTGGGGTGAACTTTTGGGGAGTGTTAGGTACTGTACTAGTTAATCCAAGTGCACACATATTAGGAATCCTTGCAATCGGGTAGCTCAGCGTAACAGCTTGCTGTTTCTCTGCTTGGGATGATAGGCTGAATGTCTCGAGATTATCTAAGTTGTATTTCTTACCCTGTATGCTTGACGATGCCTAGCTTGACCCCGGTTCGTTTTTAGTCAGGCAATTGTATAGTGCTGCTGGTAGCGCTGAGGGTAGGATAGTCATGGGTGGTATTATGACTAATATTATTCGATTTTTGGGTATTGAGCCCAGCCTTGAGGATAGAATTTCTGGGTCCGAGCTTCTTGATCAAAGCTGCCTTTGAGATTATGAACTTTTGTAGAGTAGAGGCTGGGCATTTGTGCTAGATTTACCCTGGGGATCGGCTTCTGCCGCTTCCCAATGTCGATCGCACCACCTTACTTCACCGCACTAACCTTTATTGGGTACCTGGTGATATGGAGGTTGTTCAACCCACACCCCCCCTCCACCCCTTATTCTAGTCATCCAGGACCTAGCTCTTCCTACCAACCACCACCTACTGACTATGCCGACCTACAAGCCACCCTTAGGTCTTTTCAGGAGGAGCAAGCGTCCCTTCGAGCTTATGTTGCTTCTGAGAATGCTGCTTTTTGTGACTTTGTCCAAGAGTGCCACGACGAGCCTCGTGGGATGCTTGCTACCCAGACACAATATTTCCAGGACTATAGGAGATCTGACAGGATTGACATATCTCTTATGGCCAACCACCTCATCCTCGTCCCCACATCCTTTCTGATTGTTTTGTGGTACTCCCTTCTCTTTTTCTACTTTGTACCCACATAGAGGGCATTGTGTGATTCAAGCATGGGGAGTTAGTCATTATATTTAGCGTCTGATGTCTTATTTGGTTTGGTGTGCTTATATATTGTATATATTGTTTGTGATAGTTGTTTTTGGAGCTTTATTGTAGGTTTTTTTCCCTTATTTGGTTAGAAGCATTTTAGAAGTATATTTAGTTCTTCTTTTTTTTTCATTTTAAATTGTATTTTTAGTTTTATTTTAGTTTCTTTTCATTATTTTTGCATTGTTTTTAGGATTTTAGATTGCATTTTAGGAGTATGCATGAAACACAGACCAAAAAAAACACAAAAAGAGAAAAAAAAAATCCTCTAATGATTATCTTTGTAGACTAGGTAGACTTCTTTAGTTTAATTTGATCCTTTAATGCACCCAATTGTGCATAAAAATGTTTGAGAATGAGTTTGCGAAATGAGCTTCATGTTTGACCATATGAGGAGTGCGAGTTGATTACCCCGTGAGTCTCTGCATGAGTTTTGGCATGTGTTGACTAATGAGCTAGTTATGACTTAGGTAGACGTCACATGAGACTTTCAGCTTTTAAAAACTATTTATCAATTTAATCTCATGTTTCTTTCATTTATGACTCTTCCTTGACATCGATTCTCTACAACTTGCTTAGATTCTCATTCAAAATCACATTTCACATATGTATTTAGGCAATATGATTGAGGCATTTCTTTGACTTGTTAAACCCAATGGCCAGATAGCCACCTTTGTTGCGTATTATATCCTTTGCCAACCCTTTTGAGCCAATATATACTTTTCTTGATTTGAACCTCCTATTATAGCCTATGGTCAAATGATTATCTCACCCTTAAGCCAGGAATAACGGAGCATTTCATTCTTTTGCATCAAGTTTGATTGGGAGTTAGCAAGGTGTATTAAGATCTTTTAGTAGATTTTGGTTGCTTGGTGGAGGGATGTGTGATCTTGATTGATTAAAGTAAATCCCTTATCTTTTTGTGCAAAATTTAGAGAAGGGTTGAGATTCAAAGTTTTAAAAAAATTTCCCTTGGCTAAGTCTTTTTAAAAAAAAGAAAAAAAGAAGCTTAAAAAAAGCGTCAAAGAAAAGAAGAATAAAAAAAGAGAGAATACAAACAGTGTTAGCCTTGTCAGTATTGTAAATTCTTATGACTTTTAACTCTTTGTTTCTTCAATTGGGGATGTATTTTGTTAATTTGTATTTGTTTAGGGAAGATAATTGTACAATGCATTAGAAACATTTAGCTCTTAGTCTATGGCTTCTAGCTACACATTTCCAAAACATTTGTTCCCCTCTTACCTTTACCCATGGCCCCACTACTACCTTGTGAAAGTCCTCATCATTGTTAACTGTGTTTGCATTTTAGTGGTGATGAATTAGAGAATCTTATCAAGCTTATGGTAGAATTGAGTCTATGGAATGAGAATTGAGGGAACCTTTACATATACTTTCAAACACATGAGTGATGAGTGTCACATAACCATAGTGAGATTTTACCGATATTGCTAGCTTCATTTGTTTCATATGTTGAATGATTGTATTTAATGATTTGGGGGGGGGGGATTGATTCAGATCTGACATTATGGCCTATCGAGTGGTTTTTGAAAATTTCATTCCCTAGTCTGTTTGCTATATGAGTTTTGCATCTTTTTGGGCTACCTTTGGATCGATTTTGACATTAGAATGTTACCTATGTCTATCGTGAGTAGGTTGTGTATATTTTTCTTGGTTTTAGCGTTGCTTAGGGACAAGTAACAGTTTGAACATGGGGGAGTTTGATAAGTGCCTATTATAAATATAATTTTAGGGTTATTTTGCTGCATTTTTAGGAGAATTATGTGCTTTAAGTTATCATTTATACTCCTATTCTTGATTTATGCTTGGCTATGGTTGCTTGATGCATTTTGTAGGGATTTGGACCATTTTGGCCTGGCATTTGACCCTCATTTGAGCATATTTTGACCCCCCACGGATGACCATGAGGTGTTATGCCCGTTGAGCAAGAGAAGAGTAGAAATATGGTTCCAGCCAATGCCACGGTCCAACCATGGTGCGTGCCATGGACCACAATGAGCTCTGCAACTATGGCCTTTTCATTTTCCCCTCGGCTGTGTGGCTGAGAACTCTAATTTTCTTCTATATGTACGCGTCTCTCAAGTAGCAGAAGACAAGAAGAAAAGAGAAGATAGCATAGATTAGTTCATTTTCTTTCTCAAATTTCACTCTTTTTAGTTAGGATTTTTAGTTTGTTTTGCAAGTGAGAAATCTTGAGTGTGGAGACCGGTCTTATTGGTGGTTTGAAGACTTGGTTGAAGACTTTCTTTGTCAAGCCCCTTCCCTCTCAAATTTCGCTGATTCGATCGGTTAGTTGTTTAATCTTTAATCATAAGTGAGTGGTTTATTTTATCTAGGGATTTGTTAATTTATGGAAGTGCAGTTGGATCATGTTTTAATCAATAGAATTGTGCTTTTGTTCCATAATTGGCTTGATTTCGTTCTATCAAGTGATTATCATGTTGTGAGTAGCTTTTTGGCCAAATTTTTCGTGGACATTTGAAACAGTTGAATGAAGTACTGAAAGGTGAAATTTGATTATTAGATTGCTTGATAAAACATTGCGTAGCGATAACTCAAAAGAGAGACTTGCACCATTGGGAGGAGATAGAAAGTAATCGAAAATATTGAACTTGGATTAAGACAAATTAGTTTGAAAGAACGTTTTTTGTTTAGTTTAAGCAATTTAGTTGATTTTGAAAGAATAGACTAAATTTTGGATAGATTGTAATTCCTCGAAATTATCCGATTTGAGAAAAGTGCACGTTAATCATTTTGATCCAATCACCTTTCTTAACTACATAAATTCCTAGACATTTTCTTCCTGATTGAGTTTAGAATTAGTTAATTAGAAGTTGTTAAACTGAGTCCTTGATTAGGTTGCTGCTTAGCATTTTTTGATAGAAAGGACTTGATAGATTGCTTTGGTCTCTGAGGATGATATTTTATCTATACTACGACACCCGTGCACCTGCGACAGTGGCCAAGGCCTTAATTTAATAATTAAAAATTCCTAAAGAAATAGACTTATATAGCTACCTCCCTGAATATTTTTGCAGTTTTTGACCAATTGTATAATCCCAGTTTATGCCCTGAAGTTGGGTTAGTGCAGATCTAGTTTTTATACGATCTAAAGCCATATTTCATAAATGAAATTATCCCATTCCGCCATTACAATCCATGAAGTCAATCTTAAACCATCCATCATTATCTACTAACACATATAAATTTTCAAAACCCTAACCAAACCTAATATAAGGATAGAGGAATGAGAATATAGGGATTTTACCTTCTAGGCTTTGGATGATCAATAAGAGAAATTTCTTATTCAAAACAGTCCTAGATCTAAAATTTTAATTTAAAAGAAGATGTTAGAAGGTTAATTAAAATGTTTAAAAGGTTAAATCAAAATCATTTCATCAAAATTCAAGAGTTTTCAAGGGTTGAAGAAAACCCTGATGAGGCATCCACTTGCTAATGGAAAAGTAAAGAAGAGTAAAAAGAGTGGTCATGGGGGTGATGGCCCCTAGCAACACTGCTAGATGTCTCTGGCTAGCAGGAGAGCTGCTAATGTTGCTAATGGCTTGCTATAGGGGTAAGCACAGAAGCAAGTGTCGAGAGGAGGTCATAAAAGAGGAAGAAATAGAGTGGTAAAGAGAGAGAAAAAAATAGCCAACTTTGGTGGTAGCAAATGGGCAGTCGGTGTTGGCTAGAGCAACATACCGTGGACGGTAACAAGGCTAGCACTAGTGTAGGAAGACAGGGGAAGCGAGAGAGAGAGAGAGACAGAGAGAGAGACGTGACTTGGAAGGGTCTGCAGGTTGTGTGGGCAAAATTCAAATAAATTTTTTTCTTATTTTTCGGATGAGTAAAATAAAACGAGAGAGATTGATAGGGATATTATGGGCAAGTGAGGGATTTGAAGAATTTTCTTTTTGTTCCTTCCATAATGCCAACAATTTCAAAATTAAAATTTAAAATTTAGGAGGAAAAACTTAAAAAGTATAAATCTTAATTTTCATTAGATAAGATTAATATTTTCATTTATGAAGTTTTGGGTTTGATCAAAAATAGAGAATTTTGGCCTTAATCTAAAGTCTTGATTTATATCAAGGCCTGACACCAAGATCACTACCTACGAGCTCATAGGACTAGCTATAAAATCTCAAAATTAAAAAAAATCACCTTAATTAATTTTTCTACAAGAATTATAAATATGAATCATTGGGGTTTTACATTCTTCCCTCCTTAAAAAAAGTTTTGTCTATGAAAGTTCACAAGACTTCAATTATAAACATCTAACTTTTTGAGATTTTATATTTCAACCTCTTAAAAGAAGTTTCGTCCATGAAAATTACACATGCCTAATCCAATAAATGAAAAAAGGGTACTTAGATAACATTTCCTCTCCTGGTTATAATGCTGCCTCCGTCATGGTGTGGTTAGCCCAAAGGACCTTTAGAAGTGAAACCACTTTCATTGAAAGTTGCTTGTCCACATGACCTAAGATGGTAATCAGTGTTCCTTATAGATCCCATCTTCCCTAATTTGTAAATGTTTTGGCCCAATCATGTGAGATGGGTCAGGAATGTAATTACACAATTGGGACACATGAAATACATTATGCACTCTTGAGAATTCTTCTGGTAATTATAATCAATATGTTACTTCTTTCACTTGCTTTATGATGGAATAAGGGCCAATATACCTTAGAGTGAGCTGGCATGATTGCCTGAATCACAAGACACCTTAGAAGGTGAGACTTTTAGGAAGACTTGGTCCCTGATTTCAAATTACAAAGGTCTGTATCTGTAGACACATAAGAATGACATCTTATTTTTTATTGTCCAATGGCGCAATTTAAACCCCATCATCTATACTTGGGGCCCAGTAGAGTAATCCTTAATTCAGGTTTGAGAGCAAAACAAAGAAGGAAAAACAAAATGCCAATAGAGTTGAAACAACCTAAACATGCCCAAATTGACAATGTTCAGTGTCCAATTGAGATCTAATCTAGGGAGCATAAAATTATTAAGTTAAATTATCAATAGTCTTTATTGAATAACTATTCTAATGACATATTATGTGCAAAAACCCGATAAGCAAGGGAAAAGATGTAAGCTGGATATTGGGGATTATGGTGAAAATGACACATGTTTACTATTTTGCTTTGATCTTCTTATACACTTATCAAAATATTATGAAATTAGTGTCATTAGAAAATAGAATCAATAATCTTTTAGGGGAAAAAGAATCACTCAAAACAAAGGTTGAATGACAAAGTTATGTCGAAAACAAGTTGTAGCTTAACCTGGCCCAGTAAACTCGGCTAACTTTAGCCTAAACCGACCAGGAACTAGCCGCGCTCCCTAATTTTCCCTCTCTCTGAGTCTTTTTCTATCTAAAGTGTGTTTAATTAATTAGAATCTACCTAAAATAGTTCACTAATTTTTATTAACATTAATGGGATTAGGATTAGGTCTCATTTTTTCACTAACCAATTTAGACTGTCCCCTCAACCACTACAAAAAGGGGGCCACCCCCAAGGGTTAGAGGCATCAGAACATTGACATCAATTGGACACTAGAAATTAGCATTGTGAGAGAACTAAAAAATAGTGAGAGATTTTTAGTAAAGTAGTTCTAGAGATTAGATAGGCCAAATCCTAAGTGACATATTTTATACATCGGGAGCATTGTGAAGGAGAGATTGGTTAGATTATTAAAAGAAGGTCACTTTGCTAGGTTCCTAAGTAGATTAGGTTGGTTATCTTAAGAGCATAATTTCAGTCTGCACTCTATCTGTAACACCTTGACTCTTCTTGGTCGCGAGTAATAACCAAGAACGGCTTTAAAGATCATTGACCGGCCCAAAACATCACCATAAACTTTTTCAGCGTGTTTTGTTCTCGCTCACATGCTACCAGATAAACTTTCTAGGGGGTCAGCAATCATGGGATTTCTTCGCAGTGAGCACACTTAATTGTGGAGTTCTTATGAGTGGGCTTCCGAAAAGAAATGTGCACTTCTGGTGACATAAGTAGTAACTTTAAATCCTGTTGAGCCACTCAGGGTGTTACAATCACCTCAATTTGAAACTCATAGTGTCATTGTTATGTCTCACTAATTAAGCAACTTGCAAGTCCTCTTGACCGATAGTCCATCCGAATATATTTGCCCCTCTAAGTGACTGCCCAGGGTTCTCTTGACTACTGGCATAGCTCACGGTCGCATGTCAGCTTTGATACCATCTGTAATGCCCCGACCTTTCTCCAATCGCAAGCAGTTATGAGGAATGACTTTAAGGATCATTGATTAGCCACATAAATCACCATAAGCCTTTTCAGCATGTTTCGTCCTCGTTCACGTGCTGGCTCAGAAACTTATCCGGAGGTCACCTACCCATAATATGATTTCTTCACAGTAAGCATGCTTAACTGTGGACTTCTTATGAGGGGGTTCCCTGAAAAAAAAGGTGATCCTTTGGTAATATGAATAGTCACTTCCAATCTTGTTGAGCTATTTGAGGTGTTACAATAATCTCTAACAGCCCAACCCATTCCTGAGCTACAGATAATTACTAGTAAAGGCTTCAAGGATTGTCGACTGGACCCCAAAAATCACCATAATCCTTTCAGGTGTGCTTCGTTCTCGTGCACACGCTTCCTAAGAAACTTCCTAAGAGGTCATCCATTAGAAGATTTCCACCCATCGGCATGCCTAATTGTGGAGTTCTTAAGAGCAGGCTTTTCAAAAAAGGAGGCGCACCTTTGGTGATATAAGTAGTGGGCATCAAATCTTTTAAGCCACACACGAGATGTTACAATCACCCCTACTTGAAGAACACAATGCCCTTACTGTGCCTTGCAGATCGACCAACTTGTGTGTCATCTTGATCAGAAGTCCATCCCAATATCTTTGCCTCGCTATGCGAGTACCTAGAACTCTCCCGCCCACTGGCACAGTTCACGACTGCAGGTCAGCTTTGATACCACTTGGAACATCCTGACTCTTCTCGGGTCATGAGCAGTTATGAGGAATGACTTTGACGATCATTGTAGGGGTTGTTCATTGTATTGCTGGGGTGTGGAGTGTTGGTGAACTTCATGGTTACTTAGTGCCTTGTTGGTTGCTCTGTAGTTATTTGGCTAAATGGCTTCATATTGCCCCAGATTCGTTAGTCCACTCCTTTTTCTTAACACTTTAGCCCATATTATGGCCCATATTAAGTCCTCTTGATTATCATATGCATGTTGCATTTGTAGTAGCAGAGAATTTTGTAGCCTCGGCAGGCATACAATAGATTGCATCTTTGGAATAAGTCTTAAATGAACATAGGCTGTATTTCAAACACATGCATGGGAGTGATCCACATTTACCAAAGGTGAGGTTCTACCGACCCATTAACTCTACTCAATTCCATGTGCTTGTGTGTTGTGTTTTGTGGTTCATAGAGGGTGATTAAGTTTGATATCTGGGTTCTGGTATCAAACATTTTCGAAGACGTTCATCTTCTCTTGATTTCGAATTGTTTTATGTTCTATTTGGGGTCGCCATTGATTGGCATTTTTGCTTGTGATGTGCTATTAGCTGCCTAGCCTGAGGAGGTTATCGTGTTTTTCTATTGAGCCATTGATGCATCTTTCATTGTCGGTTTGTCTAGGGTTTAGCTTTGCTTGGGGGCCATAAAAGGTTTAAGCATAGGGGAGTGATAACCGTCATATTTGCATGAAATATTTACATATTAATGAGTCATTTTATGGGATTAAAATGCTTATTGGTATGATTTATGCCCATATTTCTACTATTATACTTGGTTTCGCTTGTTTGAGAAGTGTTTGCAGATTTGCCCTAGCGAGCCCAAAGCATGTAAGTAGAATGATGGTTTTAAGCCTTGTGGATCCAAGAAGATAGCAAAAGAGGCCCGAAGACACCTAACACCGACATACTATTGTCAGTACCGAGTTCTAAAAGGTTCCACGAAGAAGCAACAGCTGAATCAAGAGAGAATAAAGTTGGTAGTGAGCATAACGACCTGATCATGGTGGCCACTGGTGCCCTAAATCTGCTAGTTTTCTTTGCGGCTTTTCATGTTCCAGGAGTTCTAGACGTTAGCAGCTTTGATTTTTGCGAAAAAAGCTTGATTCAACTACCTTCCTTAGCCATCTATCCATCATCCTATCACCATCTCATTGTCATATACCAACTAATTCATTCACTAAGAGAGTTAAAGCAAGGAAAGAAGTAAGATCAAGCAAGGTTTGGAGGCTTTTGGAAGAAGGATTAAAAGATCATCATTGAGGGGAATAGACAAAGGTTTTCTCTTCTCTCTTTCCTTTGATTTTTCTCTTTAGTTTAGATTAAGATTTTAGAGATGTTTGCTTTGTTGATTTCAATAATGTTTGAGTAGTTTTCTTTATCTAGGGGCAACTAAATAGATATGATGTTGTTGATTTTGCTAGTTTAAGCTATTTACACTTGGAATCTTGCTTGGCTGTTTAAATCTAGTCCTTGGATTTTGAATGTTATTGTGGAATTTTTGGCCAACTTCTTACATGTATGTTAGATGCTAGATTAAAGTACTGAAAGGTGAAGATCCATGTTGGAAAAACTAGGATGCGACTTGGTTTAATAATCACTTGAGAAAGGATTATGAGTTGAGTGGTCTTGTGTAAGGCCCGCGTACTTTATATTTCGTCGAGTCGTTCGTGATGCCTTTTACGTTATAAAAACCATATTTTTATTAGCGACATGTGCTAAAATTATTTTCTAAATGCCTATGTGAACGTTAATTTATTAAAAAGGATGTAATTGTCATTGTTATTATCATTATTAATATTATTAGTAATTTTGAAAACCTTTCGATGATTTTAATAAGTGTTATTAACGAGTACTAAATCGAGTAGGAACCCGAATACGATTAAGTTGTCAACCTGAGGAGTAGTTCGATGTTTATTAAATCGAACTTGCCTGTATTTGGTAACGAGAAATCGATGAAGGATTATATTATCGATTTGGGTTTAGAATTCAGGTTACGAATTAGATTAGCGGTAGCAGAAACGATTCAGCTTGGACCAAATAAATAAAAGAGAGTGGGAAGGGCATTTTAGTCTTTGCACCTGACCCCCCTGTTTTCTTCCTCCAGCCCGCGACCCCCCGACTCTCTCTCTCTCCTCTCACGTTCTACTTTTCTTCTTCCTCCTCCTCTCCTCTGCCATTAACGTTATTCTCAAGCTCAAAGCCCAGCAAATTTTCGCCCCACACAACCGCAAATTCCACCCATTCGACCTCCCCTACGAGTTAGCCACTGTTGGGCGCAATTTTAGGCAGAATTTCGAGCAAACCTAGCAAGTTTTAGGCCCGTCTGGGCGACGAATCGGGGCTTGGACGTGTACCCAAGGTATGTCGACGCAATTCACGTCTTAGTTGCTTCAATCTTCTATGAATTAGAGTAGAATTCGCTATTTTCAATCAACCAAATCAATCTCAATCAGTAAGTGAGTTTGGGGTCATTTCTATGGTTCGAATTTCATGAGTTTGGGAGCGATTTGGGTCTTGTTCAAGCGTGGGGGAAACAAGAGCCGAAAGATTTGGAGTTGTTTGAGCCCAAAGTCAAGCCGGTCTGCCCTTCAAACGAAACACTTAGCTCGGATTTGAGGTGGGAATTTCTTTACTCCTAATTATTACTATTTTCAACGATTTAAATTGAATTCAGTTAATGCATGTCGATTCTAAGCTTAGGGATCAATTTGGATAAATTCGAATTGATATTAAGAAATCACAAGTGTGGCGCTGATTTTGGGTTGAATGGCATGTTGATTCGATGTGTGATTGAGTGAATTGATCAGTTGAAGAATTTGGAATAAACAGAATATGCTATAGGATTGTTATAGTATCAGTTCATCACACTTGAATCCTGGTTGAAGATTAAAGAGTTCAACCGAGTAATTGAAATAATGGTGGAGTAAAACGAATCAAGTCTAAAGGTTACGATTAAATCAGTTTGGGGTTGTTCTAAGTCTATTCGTAGTTATTATAGTGGAATATTATGCCTATGATCCATGGTTTGTGAACTGGAAAGTAAATGTCGCTTGAAGTCTCTATTTGTGTCAGTTTAGTATACGCTAATTTCTAAGTTGACTATTTAGCATGAATGTCATACTTATATACGATTGTTTTATGTATTGTTGGTTTATTGATCACAATATTTAACTGAGTTAGTAGTTGGATGGCTTGAGGTGAAACTATTGTGTGGTTTGAGGTTCTTGTGGTCGGTGCTGTGTGAGGAGGGGGCCTGGGTTGTGAATTACCGCAATCGTGTGGATTGCGAGGCCATGTGTGGCTCGTTGGGCAGATTCTCCCGAGTTGTGATATGAAGTGTATAAATGTGCTATGTGTGAATCCTTTTTCCCCTCAATGTGCTACGTGACATTAAGTGAATAGTTTTCGAAATGCAGACATGTTTAAGAAAGATTGTTAAATGCATGTTTTCATGATTTGGAATGCTTCTAAGTACTTAACAATTGTCTGGTAGTATATGAAAATGTTTGTAGCCTATGGGAAATCCTAAATCGTCGAACTACTCAGTTAGTGACTCGACTGAATAATCGATAGGTTTAGGAAGTTTAAAAGTGAACTAAAAGTGAGTTTGAAAATGTTTAAGGCCTTGGTTTGTCATCACTTATCCTCATGTTTAAAAGAATTTAAACGACTTGAAAAGGGCCATTTCAAGGCTAATTATGGGTTTAGCTGATTGTATGCTATTTGTGTATTTAAATTTCTATTAAGTTTCGAGTTACACTTCATTAACTCCATCCTGTTTAAGAAACGTTCACGTTGAAAGTTTACAAAGAAATCTCGTTATCATATAAACAAGCCAAATGGTTACAGTTTTCAAATAGCAGTAAGTTTGGAATGTTTCAGGCCTTCAGTTTACTTACACACCTTCCTTTGAGTTCAAAAAGGGATTGAAACGAATTATAAAAAGACAACTGAGGATTTTATTACGAATCTAGTTTGAATTAAACGCTAACTAAGTACTTGAAGTTCCAAATGGGTTTCGTTTTATGAATTAATATGTATTACGTTTAAAAGAAGCTTTTAAGCTAAAAAGTGAAGTCGTTTCTATGAGTTAGCAATCGTTTTACATTTATAAGAAGCGTTTTAGTTAAATACGAAGTCGTTTTTTTTTTTGTGATTTAGCAAACCTATTGCACTTATTCGAAGCTTTCAATTAGAAACAAATTTGTTTTACAATTAGGCATCCTCATTACGTTTGTGAAAAGCCTTTTAGTTAAAAACATAGTCGTTTTGCAACTTAGTAGAGACTTATTACGTTTATACGAACCATTCAAGTTAGAAACTAAGTCGTTTTACGATTTAATAAACGTGTTACGTTCATAAGAAACTTTTAAGTTTAAAGTGAAGTCGTTTTAAGTATTAACCAACTTATTGCCTTTATAAGAAGCTTTTAAGTTTAAAGCGAAGTTGGTTTACATATTTACCAGCGTATTACGTTTTAAGAAGCTCTTAAGTTTAAAAGGGTGTCAATTTACATGTTAATAAACTTATGATGTCAATAAGAATCTTTTAAGTTATTTACAAAGTTGGTTTACGTGTTAGCAAACTTATTACGATTCTGAAAAGCTTTTAAGCTATTTACGAAGTCGATTTATGAATTGGCAAACGTATTTCATTTATAAGAATTTTTAAGCAAAAAAACGAGTAAACTACAAACATTCAAAAGGTTATGATTGTTTTATTTGAAAAGTAAGTTCTCAGCCAAGTAAGCATTTGAAAAAGAGAAATGAAATACGATCTTAAAGGCTAAGAAAGTGCTAGGCAATTGGCCAGAGGGAAGGAACTGGACTCAAGATATAAGTTATCTTGGTGTGAGCTGTTCCCGAAAATTGGACGCAAAGATGGCGTGAGCTGTTTCCCCCTAAAGAAAAGTTAGGAACTGGACTTAAGATATAAATTATCTTGGTGTGAGCTGTTCCTGGGAACTGGACTCAAGATATTAGTTATCTTGGTGTGAGCTGTTCCCCAGATAAGTTATGATGTGTGACGCGTAAGAAAATCTTGAGGGGGACGGGACTCCAGATATGATTATCTTGGTGTGAGCTGTTGCCCCACAGAGGACAATATCGAAGTTTGAGTTTATCTGCTGAGATGCGTTTTGGCCAAAAGATAAGTACGTATACCCCGGGGATAACGCAGAGTAAGAGTGACGATCTCACTTAAGGGCGGTGTTGACCTCCCTAGCCAGCACAGTAAGATGTTTTTGAAAGAGACATGGCTTTTTGCCATTCTAAACAGTTCAGGAAAGAAAAGAAATTCTTTTAAAGTAACACGAGCCTCAAGAGGCCAAGTAAAGCGTTCTTAAGAAAAGACGAAAGCTTTCAAATGTACGAAACCTGCATATCTTTTATGAATATGTCCTGAATATAGTTTAAATGAAGTTTTAAATGAAGTATAGTTACATCCTAGTAATGCATCATACATTTAAGCTTTTTAAAGTGCCTATCTTATGAAAGAATGTTCTTGCAAAGTCTTCTTACCAATTTGGGTGTTTCAAGAGCTCTTAGAAAGAGTCATAAGCATTAAAGGAGTTAGCATGATTTATAAACTGTTATTTGAATATAACGAGAGTCACTGTGTTTTCACAAGTGTGTTTGAAAGCATCATATTCATCCTTGTGCTAGTTGATTAAGTATCTGAATGCTTGTTAGAAAGGAAGATTGGTCATTAAGGACCTAGGAATGAGTTGAGGGGTTAGAAAGAAGTTTTAGGAGGGGTGATCTTTCCTCGGGGATTTTGATTGCCTAAAATGATAGTAAACTATGAATGCTTACTATGTGGCTATTATTAGTATTATTGCCTATAATTGTTTTAGTTTTAAGGAGTAGGGGAATTCCCACTGAGCGTGTGGTTGCTCACCCTAATACTCTTTCCCCTTTTCCCCCTAGACTTTTGTTATGACAGGTGGAAGTCAAGTTACTTACGCGAGCTGGAGTCTACCCCTACATGAAAAAGAGTCATGTATGCCTTATGGAAATAGATTCAAGTGTTTAACGAAGTGATGTAATGTATTCCCAGTCTGTAATGTTATAAACTAAGTTTTCTAGTTCAGATAATGCATATTGTCTATGAGTCGCTCTGTATGGCCGTGTGAGCCAACCATCTGTCCAGTTAGATGTCTTTATTCTGAATTAGCTGTGTTTTGGGATGTAAACCCCAGTGCTCCGGTTGTGTAGACCGTTGAGATGTACCTTTTACTTTTCATGCATTAAAGAATTATTCTGGTTGGTGTACTCCGAGCGGGTGGCTCGTTGAGTTATGAACTCCGGCGTGTGGCCGTCTAGTTTCTTTTAAATGTTATGCGCTTCCGTTGATTTGCAGGGGATTATTGTAACTTTTAGCCTGGAAACGGTAAGGTTTTAGGGAAAATTCTGTCCGTTTCGCCCTAGCAATTTAGTAAGAAGTAAGAAAACGTATCGCTCCTAACCCTAGGGGCTAGGGGTGTTACATTGATGGTATCAGAGCAAAGGTCCTGCGACCATAGGCCGCGACCTGAGTCTTGTATTTCATCTGGCCGTCTAGGAATACTCTGTGATTATGTGACGTATGCCTCCTTTGTGTGCAAGTATGCCTTATAGTATGGACATTTGTGACTTATGTGTGGCTTAAGTAAGTCGATGGACTAAGAGGGGCAAGTTATGCGTTAGTATAAGAGCTAAGTAGCTTTTCCTCCCACCTTGAAGTGACTTTGTGGGTGCACCGTTGATGCAAATATGTTCCTAATGTGCCAGGTGACTTGATTAATTGACTTTTGTGTGATCCGCTTAAGCCACTCGGTCAAATGTGAGCCGTATGTTAGAATGTAAACCCTTTTAGTTTATTTTCCTTAAATCATGGACTACTAGGATGATGAGAAATCCCGTGACTCCTAAGTCACGCTATCGGTATTCAACGAAATAAGTGCAGTTGGTGCTGATCAAGCATTATAGACTCACTAGTTTGTGTAACCATACACGTGCATTTCCTTTGGAAAAGATGTGATATGCGCGTATGACTATATGAAGGTTGAACTGAACTAGACCTGGGGCTATCCATAACAACTCCCGTCATTTGCCAATCATTTCATTAACCAAGGAAGTTCATCCTAGTTGAAATTAGAACTAAGTGATTCCTTGTGTAATTGTGTGATAGATGTCTCCTCGACGCGGACTCATACCAGAACCAACTGCCATGGAGATGATATGTCAATTTAATAAGCTTAAACCTCCCAAGTTTGAAGGTGGAACCGACCCTATGGTACATGAGGAGTGGCTTCGGAGAATGGAAAACTTATTTGAGATCATGGAGTGCCCTGAGAGTTTCAAGTTGCACCTAGCTGCTTATCGATTTGAAAAAGAAGCTGAATTCTGGTGGGGAACAGTGAAACCTAGGGTAGGTGAACCGGTGTTAACCTGGAATCAACTGAAGGCCTTAATGGACGCTCAATATTACCCTCGAGACGTAAGGAAGGTTAAAGAACGGGAGTTTTTATACTTGAAACAAGGAGAAATGAGCGTGATGGAATATACGATGAAGTTCAATGAGCTAAGCCGATTTGCCCCAAATCAGGTGGCCACCGAAGAAATGAGAATGAACCACTTCGAACAGGGGTTAAAAGGAGAAATAAAGCAGATAATAGCAGGGTACGCATATACCAACTTTCAAGAAATGTACCAGAGGGCTGTGAAGGTAGCCCGCATCGTAGATGAGACCAAGGTAGAAAACAAAGAAAAAGGCCGAGCAAAGAGGGAAATTGGCCCTGGAGAACCCAATTTCCAAGGAAGGAGAAACTTTAGGAGGTTTAAATCTGGGATAAAATAGGATAAGGGAAAGCAAGCCGCCCAATGGAAACTAAGGAAAACCTATGGCCAGTGTGGACATCAGCACCCTGGCCCAGGCAGAAACTTCACGGGCTCATGTTTTGAATGTGGTGATATAGGTCATAAAGTCACTAATTGCCCAAGGGTCACATGGAATAGTCGGGGTCACACTCAGAGATCCGGGGGCGGGAATCAAGCCAGTGACACAACGAGATCGCCTAACCATTGGCACTCCCTCAGGGGACAGAAAAAGCAACCAGAAGCCACAAATTGGTGGTCGCACGCTTAGCTAGAAGGAAAAGAGACTTGGGAACCTGCCAACACAAAGACAGGTATTCTCTTGATAACCACTTTATGCCCCACATCCCGTTATTCTAGTATTGCTCCCGTACTTGTCACTTTTGAATTGCAAAGGAACTTGTTAGTAAACGTCATGAGATGTGTATGCAATATTTCATTACCTCTTCCCTAAAAGCTATCTGCCGTACAGATCATGCTTATAGCGATTGAGTTGTTATAGTGCAAGGGAGGATACTCCCTGATGATTGGGTTCGAATAGAAATCCAAGGGTAGGATGCTATGGTGAAGGCAGAATGAATAGCTGAGCATAAAGCGACTTGGATTGTGAAAGAGGTACGGATGAAGCACACCCATCAATTCCTCCAAGAAAACAATTTCGAGGACGAAATTCCTTTAAGGGGGGGAGAATGTAAGGCTCGCATACTTTATATTTCATCGAGTCATTCGTGATGCTTTTTTACGTTATAAAAACCATATTTTTATTAGCGACATATGCTAAAATTATTTTCTAAATGCCTATGTGAACGTTAATTTATTAAAAAGGATGTAATTGTCATTGTTATTATCATTATTAATATTATTAGTAATTTTGAAAACCTTTCGATGATTTTAATAAGCGTTATTAACGAGTACAAAATCGAATAGGAACCCGAATACGATTAAGTTATCAACCTGAGGAGTAGTTCGATGTTTATTAAATCAAACTTGACTGTATTTGGGAACAAGAAATCGATGAAGGATTATATTATCGATTTGGGTTTAGAATTCGGGTTACGAATTAGATTAGTGGTAGCAGAAACGATTTAGCTTGGACCAAATAAAAAAAAGAGAGTGGGAGGGGCATTTTAGTCTTTGCGCCTGACCCCCTGTTTTCTCCCTCCAGCCCGCGACCCTCCCGACTCTCTCTCTCTCCTCTCACGTTGCTGCTCTTCTTCTTTCTCCTCCTCTTCTCTGCCATTAACGTTATTCCCAAGCTCAAAGCCCAGAAAATTTTCGCCCCACACAACCTCAAATTCCACCCATTCGACCTCCCCTATGAGTTGGCTACTATTGAGCGCGATTTTGGGCAGAATTTCGAGCAAACCTAGCAAGTTTTTGGCGCGTCTGGGCGACTAATCGAGGCTTGGACGAGTACCCATGGTATGTCGACGCAATTGACGTCTTAGTTGTTTCAATCTTCTATGAATTAGAGTAGAATTCGCTATTTTCAATCAACCAATTCAATCTCAATTAGTAAATGAGTTTGGGGTCATTTCTAGGGTTCGAATTTCATGAGTTTGGGCGTGATTTGGGTCTGGTTCGAGCGTGGGGGAAACAAGAGTCGAAAGATTTGGAGTTGTTTGAGCCTAAAGTCAAGCCGGTCAGCCCTTCGAATGAAACACTTAGCTCGAATTCGAGGTGGGAATTTCTTTAGTTCTAATTATTACTATTTTCAATGATTTAAATTGAATTCAGTTAATGCATGTCGATTCTGAGCTTAGGGATCAATTTGGATAAATTGGAATTGATATTAAGAAATCACAAGTGTGGCACTGATTTTGGGTTGAATGGCATGTTGATTCGATGTGTGATTGAGTGGATTGATCAGTTGAAGAATTTGGAATAAACAGAATATGCTATAGGATTGTTATAGTATTAGTTCGTCACACTTGAATCCTGGTTGAAGATTAAAGAGTTCAACCGAGTAAATGAAATAATGGTGGAGTAAAACAAATCAAGTCTAAAGGTTACGATTAAATCAGTTTGGGCTTGTTTGAAGTTTATTCGTAGTTATTATAGTGGAATATTATGCCTATGGTCCATGATTTGCGAATTGGAAAGTAAATGTCGCTTGAAGTCTCTATTTGTGTCAGTTTAGTATACGCTAATTTTTAAGTTGACTATTTAGCATGAATGTCATACTTATATACGATTGTTTTATGTATTGTTGGTTTATTGATCACAATATTTAACTGAGTTAGTAGTTGGATGGCTTGAGGTGAAACTATTGCGTGGTTTGAGGTTCTTGTGGTCGATGCTGTGTGAGGAGGGAGCCTGGGTTGTAAATTGCCGCAATCGTGTGGATTGCGAGGCCATGTGTGACTCGTTGGGCAGATTCTGCCGAGTTGTGATATGAAGTGTATGAATGTGCTATGTGTGAATCCTTTTTCCCCTTAATGTGCTAAGTGACATTAAGTGAATAGTTTTCGAAATGCAGACATGTTTAAGAAAGATTGTTAAATGCATGTTTTCATGATTTGGAATGCTTCTAAGTACTTAACAATTGTCTGGTAGTTTATGAAAATGTTTGTAGCTTATGAGAAATTCTAAATCGTCGAACTACTCAGTTAGTGACTGGACTGAATAATCGATAGGTTTAGGAAGTTTAAAAGTGAACTAAAAGTGAGTTTGAAAATGTTTAAAGCCTTGGTTTGTTATGACTTATCCTCGTCTTTAAAAGAATTTAAACGACTTGAAAAGGGCCATTTCAAGGCTAATTATGGGTTTAGCTGATTGTATGCTATTTGTGTATTTAAATTTCTATTAAGTTTCGAGTTACACTTCATTAACTCCATCCTGTTTAAGAAACATTCACATTGAAAGTTTACAAAGAAATCTCGTTATCGTATAAACAATCCAAATGCTTACAGTTTTCAAATAGCAGTAAGTTTGGAACGTTTCAGGCCCTCAGTTTACTTACACACCTTCCTTTGAGTTCAAAAAGGGATTGAAACGAATTATAAAAAGACAACTGAGGATTTTATTACGAATCTAGTTTGAATTAAACGCTAACTAAGTACTTTAGGTTCCAAAAGGGTTTCTTTTTATGAATTAATATGTATTACGTTTAAAAGAAGCTTTTGAGCTAAAAAGTGAAGTCGTTTCTATGAGTTAGCAATCGTTTTACATTTATAAGAAGCATTTTAGTTAAATACGAAGTCGGTTTTTTTTTTTATGATTTAGCAACCCTATTGCACTTATTCGACGCTTTCAATTAGAAACAAATTTGTTTTACGATTAGGCAGCCTTATTACGTTTGTGAAAAGCCTTTTGGTTAAAAACGTAGTCATTTTGCAACTTAGTAGAGACTTATTACGTTTATATGAACCATTCAAGTTAGAAACTAAGTCGTTTTACGATTTAGTAAACGTGTCACGTTCATAAGAAACTTTTAAGTTTAAAGTGAAGTCGTTTTAAGTATTAACTAACTTATTACCTTTATAAGAAGCTTTTAAGTTTAAAGCGAAGTTGGTTTACATATTTACAAGCTTATCACATTTTAAGAAGCTCTTAAGTTTAAAAGGGTGTCGATTTACATGGTAATAAACTTATGATGTCAATAAGAATCTTTTAAGTTATTTACGAAGTTGGTTTACGTGTTAGCAAACTTATTATGATTCTGAAAAGCTTTTAAGCTATTTACGAAGTCGATTTATGAATTGGCAAACGTATTTCATTTATAAGAAGTTTTAAGCAAAAAAACGAGTAAACTACAAACATTCAAAAGGTTATTATCGTTTTATTTAAAAAGTAAGTTCTCAGCCAAGTAAGCATTTGAAAAAGAGAAATGAAATACGATCTTAAAGGCTAAGAAAGTGCTAGGCAATTGGCCAGAGGGAAGGAACTGGACTCAAGATATAAGTTATCTTGGTGTGAGCTGTTCCTGGAAATTGGATGCAAAGATGACGTGAGCTGTTTCCCCCTAAAGAAAAGTTAGGAACTGAACTTAAGATATAAATTTTCTTGGTGTGAGCTGTTCCTGGGAACTGGACTCAAGATATTAGTTATTTTGGTGTGAGCTGTTCCCCAGATAAGTTATGATGTGTGACGCATAAGAAAACCTTGAGGGGACTGGACTCAAGATATGATTATCTTGGTGTGAGCTGTTGCCCCACAGAGGACAATATCAAAGTTTGAGTTTATCTGCTGAGACGCATTTTGGCCAAAAGATAAGTACGTACACCCCGGGGATAACGTAGAGTAAGAGTGACGATCTCACTTAAGGGCGGTGTTGACCTCCCTAGCCAGCACAGTAAGATGTTTTTAAAGGAGATATGGCTTTTTGCCATTCTAAACAGTTCAGGAAAGAAAAGAAATTCTTTTAAAGTAACACGAGCCTCAAGAGGCCAAGTAAAGCGTTCTTAAGAAAAGAAGAAAGCTTTCAAATGTACGAAACCTGCATATCTTTTATGAATATGTTCTGAATATAGTTTAAATGAAGTTTCAAATGAAGTATAGCTACATCCTAGTAATGCATTATACATTTAAGCTTTTCAAGGTGCTTATCTTATGAAAGAATGTTCTTGCAAAGTCTTCTTACCAATTTGGGTGTTTCAAGAGCTCTTAGAAAGAGTTATAAGCATTAAAGGAGTTAGCATGATTTATAAACTGTTATTTGAATATAACGAGAGTCACTGTGTTTTCACAAGTGTGTTTGAAAGCATCATATTCATCCTTGTGCTACTTGATTAAGTGTCTGAATGCTTGTTAGAAAGGAAGATTGGTCATTAAGGACCTAGGAAGGAGTTGAGGGGTTAGAATGAAGTTTTAGGAGGGGTGATCTTTCCTCGGGGATTTTGATTACCTAAAATGATAGTAAAGTATGAATGCTTGCTATGTGGCTGTTATTAGTATTATTGCCTGTAATTGTTTTAGTTTTAAGAAGTAGGGGAATTCCCACTGAGCGTGTGGTTGCTCACCCCAATACTCTTTCCCCTTTTCCCCCCGGACTTTTGTTATGACAGGTGGAAGTCAAGCTACTTCCGCGAGCTGGAGTCTACCCCTACTTGAAAAAGAGTCATGTATACCTTATGGAAATAGATTCAAGTGTTTAACGAAGTGATGTAATGTATTCCCAGTCTATAATATTATAAACTAAGTTTTCTAGCTCAGATAATGCATATTGTTTATGAGTCGCTCTGTATGACCGTGTGAGCCAATCATCTGTCCAGTTAGATGTCTTTATTCTGAATTAGCTGTGTTTTGGGATGTAAATCCCAGTGCTCCGGTTGTGTAGACCGTTGAGATGTACCTTTTACTTTTCATGCATTAAAGAATTGTTCTGGTTGGTCTACTCCGAGCGGGTGGCTCGTTGAGTTATGAACTTCGGCGTGTGGCCGTCGAGCTTCTTTTAAATGTTATGCGCTTCCGTTGATTTGCAAGGGATTATTGTAAGGCTTTTAGCTTGGAAACGGTCAGTTTTTAGGGGAAATTCTGTCCGTTTCGCCCCAGGAATTTAGTAAGAAGTAAGAAAACGTATCGCTCCTAACCCTAGGGGCTGGGGGTGTTACATCTTGTGATAATCATATTCCTTAACTTGATTCGATTAAGATCTAATGAGAATTTGTGATTAGTTTGATCAAGTACACTTTGTTTTGAAATAAAGTTGTGAATTATTTGACATTATCGATCATTGAATTAATCCGAAAGATGAGAAATTCTTGTTTGATACGTTAGATCGATAGATCGCTAGGCAATGCTACCCCTTATTTTTTTAGCCATTGAACGTAGCCTTTGTTAGATAAAATCCAAATCAAATCATGATTACTCTTAGCAAATCTTTCAATGGAATACTTGGTAATTGGATTTAGTCTTTGTTGGATGACTTTAATCTATGCTACAATACCCGTGCACTTATGGTAACTATCATAAGTCTGATGTAGCCTTAAGTTATTAATACAACCATCTCCTTTGTTAGTTCATTTAGATATCCTAGAATACTTTAAGTTGATGATGAATCCCAGGTTTTAAAAAAAGGAAAAAAAGGGAGAGAAAGAGGGGCTAGCTTGAAAACTTGAAGAGGCGAGCTAGGCCAAAGGAGAAGAAGATAAATAAAAAAGAGACAAAGTATTTCAATCCGTCATATGAAAAAGGGAAAAGATCCGAAATTTATTTACAATTATTCATGCAACTTTAAGGGAGATGCCTAGGATAGGGGGTCTCATTTCACAACCTGCATTAATGCGTTTGTTAAACCCGATAAATTCCCACTTGTGATCCTTTTGGGCCTTCAAAGAAGCCTATGTCGTTCATAACAACATCTAATCTAACTAGAGAGTGGGAGTGTGTCATGGATGACATCAATAACAAAACCAACAATTAAAAAAAAGGGACCAAATGGTGCCGCCAAAGAGGAAATTGAAAAAAAGAAGAAGAAAAACACTTGAAAAATAAGAAATATAAAGAAAGGAAAAATTACTGATTCAGGCTAACTCGTCGTCGATGCACACTTAGGATTTCATAAGGGTTATTTGAGTCTTCATGCCAATTCCCTTCGTTTGGCATCCTAACGAAGAAGCCTGCCTTAAAAACTCCCGCTGGAGGCATGCTTCTTTGAGTTACATGTTCTCACTCTCAAATTATGACTGACCTCATTCATTTCCATTGGGTCCTCTAGTCAAGAAAGAAAAAAAGAAAAACACTGAGAGAAAGAGAAAAAGAAAAGAGTTACTAGCCTAAAAAACTAAAAAAGCGGGCCAGGTAAAAAGAGAGTGACAATAAAACCTAATTTGTGAGGATAAAGAATCATACCATTGCTTATACCCATCAAGTCGAACACGGACAAACCATTTACCCACTTTACCACTTCGTCTCAATCATCATAGCTTCCAATCTCATCTCTATTGCAAAACTCAGGACTCTTCCCATCAACCATGACTGCAATTCAAGAGTAGATACTCGTTTTATGTTATGATCCTTGGGGTTCCCTTATATGTTCATTGACAATTAAGGTTTCCATCTTGTAATCATTTCCTAGCAAGGAGATAATTATGTTCTTTAGACTAAAACCAAACTGGTTCTCTACACTAAACTAGGAGATAACCTTGTATTTTCATTGATAATTAGGGTTTTCATCTTGTAGTCATTTTCTAACAAGGAGATAACCACGTTCTTCACACTAAATTAGAGGCAACTTTGGGTAGTACCAACAAAGACATGTTTGTGTGCCACATCCCTACATAACTAGGGTTTACTAACTAGTAAATCTTTTTCAACATGGGAATGATCACATTTATTTTACCAGATTGGGGGATATTCCAATTGATACTAACAGAAGCATCTTCAGCAATCACGATCCTTACACATCTAGGGCTTCTATTATAATGAACAAAAATCAGGGGCTTCATTAGAATAGAGCACTTGAATGCAAAATTAAAGGACACTCCTCCATTAAAGAATGATTTCTTATCCCAGGCAACTCATCCCCCATGACCTGGCCTAACTTGGTACTCAATAAACTTTTTATTCCTCATCCTATGATATTTCACTGCCTAGGACCACTGTGCCTAATCCATTAGTCTCCTATACCTTAATTGGTCCTTATTCAATAGACCCCAAACTTAGTGTGAGACCTTCACATATATGTATACGAGGCTTGGATGGTGTGTTATATTTGGCCATCAGTAGTAGGGTGAAAAGCAGTGTTGGAGCTTAACTTAGTCCCCTATATTCCTAGAGCTTCTCCCAAAACCCGCTTAGAACAGTGTTTCCCCGTTAGAGACTATAAACTAGATATTCAGTGTAGGCAGACAATCTCCTCTAAATACGTGCGTGTAAGCTGATCTAAGGTTACAATGAAACAAAGTTGTTGGTATATCAATCAATATGAAATCCTCTTGGTGGATGGTACCTTTTAAGACAAATTATCTATCGCTATAGTTGTGATTTGCTATCTGTACGAGGGTTCACTCTTAGCTCACTACACACTTCTTATTAGTAGGTGGGTCACTTTGTCGTCTACCGTTAGTTCATTATGAAATCCTTATACTTCAGTGAACCTATATATATAACCCTAGAATCATATGCATTACTATAAGCTTTCTCTCTTATGCCAAATGTATTTTGTTCCCTCCAAATGTTCCTTAGGTATTCACAATGGTTATTGCCTAATAGTTAGGCTAGGCAACCCAAGTTTAACTAAGGTGATCATACTGTAAAATATAATTTGTTTTGATAATTTAACTCTAAAATTATAGTTAAATTAGCATGTATCTCAATAGGTCACTGTAATTGTCATTTCCTACCTAAGTCCATCTTTATAGTTTCTTGTTAGTTTTACTAATTAGTTCTCCAATTATTTCAGTCACAAGCTTCCTAGACATGTTTTTTACAACAAGGAAACCTAATGGTGTAAAACCCATATATAACCATATAATATGAATAATGTAAAAGAACCTAATTGCATATATAATGAAAATTCTTAAGAAGTTTAGAACAAGTTATGCTAGAACATTATAACTCTCCCTATGACCTACTGGGGTCCCAATCTTTTCATAGGACGGAAAGGATAGGTATCATTTAGGTTATAATAAATAGCATCGAATGACAAAGGCATATTACAAAGAAAACAAACCAATGACAGGGTTCATGTCAGGTACACCGATAACTAAAACAGGAAGATAAAATCGTGAGTGCAAATGACAATAACTTCATAGTCATCAACTGAACAGAACTTCAAAGGAGGCATAGGGAATGCCAACCAAATTCAAAGCTCAATGTAAGGGTTAACCAGTTGATTCAACAAATATACTCATCTCAAAAATAAGAGAAAGCAAATAATGAGATGAGATCATAGTTGAGAAAAGCAAGTGGAAAGAATGCTAAGAGATAAGAGCAGGACAAAGGTAGGGGTGCCAATGCAGTAAATGTGAGAGCCAAGTGAATGTATAAGATGGCAAAATTAAAGCAATTGGCACATGAACATAAGTAAAGAATCACTAGGTTCCAAAATATTTACAAGGCACAATTTATTGGAAAGACAAAGATATCGACAACAACATAGAGAATGTTATTCCCAAGAGATGCCTAACTAGAACAAGGTTAGAAAGAAGTTACTCAAGTAAGGTAGAAAACAATAGAACAAAGAGTATGGGTCACAAAGTTACAAATAGTTCAGGGTATAATTATTTTTATGAGTGAAATGCAAATTATTTCTTTAGAATGACAAGAATATCATCAAATGAAATGGTAAATTTTGTTCTTAGGAAGGGATTGGCTACAAAACCATTACAAAGAGTTGATCCATGTATGGTATAAAGCACTGAAGCAAGAGAATAAACAATTTTATTAGAGGAGGTAGGCAAAATATAAAAGGTTAATGAATATTATGATTACTATAGGGTCCTCCCATGTATCCTTCCACAATGGTTACCCAACCCCTTAGTGCTATCTTAAAGTCACTTTCTACCTAGGGCTATCCAACTCAATACTTCAAAGGTCAAGTTCATTTCAGAAATCACCTTGAAGCTAACTCACACGAGCCACAAAGGTTAGTTAGGTGCGGCTAATTATCACTCTCGATAGGTGAATCAGTAAGCATCTCTTGCCTATGTGTGACCTGTGTCCTTATCTTTAGGTTTATGACCATTTGTTGATATTAAGCTGAAATGATTCATAATGCTTATAGTCACAGCTGCATGCGATGCCCTCCATCTGCGTTAGACAAATAAAGCACAATATTTAACCACTATCATTGTACTTCAACCCATCAAATCAACCATACAACATATAGAAGATTGATGCCAAATGCATAATGACACTTATGAGATACATACAACTATGTCTATAAGTTTTAAGCTCTACTTTGGAGCGAAGCACCCAAACTGAACGATTAGGGTCGAACCTAAAAGTTTGACACTTATGGGTTATATTATACATATATGTTTTATCTGACTTAGTTTATTTTATGTAATTTTTGATGTTAAGGATTAATAAAGTAAAGAGGAGATGAAAAGATGTTGAAACATAGGTTTTATTTATTGAATGACTTTTCAAGTCGATTTATCAAGTCAATTTGGAAATAACGATTTATGAAAAATATTTATTTTCAAAATGACTTATTTGAAGACTATGATTATAACATCACTAGTCCTAATTTGAAGAGGAATTGAAATCTTAAAGGAGAAGAAGAAATCTTACCAAAACCCTGCTTGAATTATTCATGTTATAAAAGGACAAGCATACCAACGTTAATATTGTGGTCACATGCATTGTCACCAATCATCACTTCATTCTTCTTCTCCTGTCACCTTGATCACAATAATAATCATCTTGTTTCGTCTATCCATTCCATCATGCTTTCTCGTCTCCTGACCTGGCCATCACCATTCGCCATACATCATCATCAGCATCACCACATCAGCATCACCACATCATCAGGCATCATCCTCATCACGCCTACATCCTCCCAGCACCAATATCATCATTGTCATCTTCATATTATTTAGCATAGTACAATTTCTTAGTTTTTATTTTATTAGTTTAGGTTGTTGTCAAACATGGATTATTTGGGTATTTTTATGTGATTTAATTTATAATATGAGTGAATAGTTTACTTAGTTAACATAATCTATTTGAAACATGCTAAAAATTAATTATCTTGAAACAAGTTTTATTTTTTATTGCAAATTGATTTTTATTCCTTGATTATATAATGATTCCTGTTTATTATTCATGGTATTTATGTTAGATTTATTAGAATGCTAGCTAATTTGTTTTTTTACTGAGTCAAATAATTTTCCCACAAATGACATCAATTGAGAATATAATTTATGATACTTTCTAATTAAAGTTATTGTAATTTGAAAAATTCAAAATTTTTCCATGCGTCGCCATGGGCAGAAAAAGAAATAAAGTCTTCTAATATTTTGACATATGTCGGTGTTACGTAATTTGCAATTTTTTAAAAAAAACATTTACATTGTTATTGTTAGAAGATAATTCATTACATTTTAACAATGAATTATATGAAACTCATGCACTATTATTTTTTAAACAATGATGCATTATATTAGAAGGATTTTAGGATTATATTGTCTAAGTAAATCATCATACAAACAATGAATGCATCATAAAACATTTATTGAGCGAATAAACTATGCGGAGTTATATTGGCTGTGTATATTCATCTAACAAAGATTCTAGCATTATATAGATAGTTACATCATATTAAGAGAATGTGGCTATGATCTTATTGTGCATCACAATTTGGGGGTTTTCCCCCTCTCTTTGGGTGCAAGTGATTGTAGAAGATATTTATGTAATTAAACTGCTGTCTATATGCAATATATTGTAAACATTATAATAACGTTATGTTAAAATCCTAGTACCAATATTATCAAAAGTAATGCCTAAGTATTTTGATTGTAAGCATTATGATAACACATTATATTATGTTATAATATGGAACAGCAATAACACGCCCCAATATTGGTTCCGATTTCATGAGGTCTAGGGCAATCTAGATGTAGGCAACCTTACCTCTACTGGCATTCTTTTCTGTAGAGAGGCTAATTCAAAAGACGCACAAAATAAGATTGTGTGAAAATATTTTATAGAAGAAGGTTTTTGTAAAAGCATTTTATGTGGAAAAACTAATGATAAGCAGCAGGGAATGAGTTAAGAAATACTAATAAATTAGGTGGCAGTAACTATGTAAACATAAGTACAACATAGCAGAGAAATGTACTTTACCTTAACAAACAGAGGTAGGCAAATAATGTCTTTTCATAGACGCATGTACTACCTACATACAAACACGACATACGAAAAAACCACAATCAAACCTACCATACTGTAATTGAGTGACAGCTACAAGGCTAACTCTCTATGATCTAATATCTAAATCCTATCCCGCTATAGTCTCTTATCCTGGGTCATGTCCTTCATAACCCTATTACTTTCAAGTCTTCTCTAATCACCTCGTCCAAACTCTTCTTTGGTCGTCCTCTCCCTCTTTTACCTTTGGGGATGCTAATGCTCTCACATCTCTTCACTGGAGCGTCCACACTCCTTTTCACATGGCCAAACTATCTGAGTCTTATTTCTCTCATCTTATCTTCGATGTGAGCCATTTTAACTAAGCTTCTAATCACTCCATTACTAATTTTATGCATTCTCATATAACCACACATCCATCTAATTGTCCTTATCCGTGCTACCATTAACCTTTGAACCTGCGTCTTTTATATAGGCGAATAGTCTGATCTGTACAACAAAGTAGTTCTAACCAGCATACAATAAGCTTTGCCTTTTAATCCTACGAGCATCCTCTTATCACACAGCATACTTGAAGCATACTTCCATTTTTGTCAACCCACTTTTATGTAATGGTTAATATCTTTGTCAATATCTCCTTTCTATTGAATGATCAAGCCTAAATATTTAAACTTCTCGACCTTCGGCATCGTCATCCCATCAATGTTGACTTCTCCCCTCGCATCTTCCCTTCCACTAAAACAACATTGTAGGTATTCAGTTTTCTATCTACTTACACTAAAGCCTTTAGACTTGAGTGTATGTCTTCATTGCTCCAACTTAGCATTAACTCCATCTGTGGTCTCATTAATAAGAACAATGTCATCTATGAATAACATACACCATGGTAAATCATCTTGAATCCCTTTTGTAAGTTCATCTATAACTAGAATGAAAAGAAAATGGGTTAAAGTGGGACCCTGATGCGGGCCCATACTAACATAGAAGTAATTGGTAACTCCTTCCAGTGTCCTAACACTCATCCTATCTCTCTTGTACATATCCTTAATAACTCGAATATACACAGGTGACACTCCTTTCTTTTCCAAGCATCTCCATAACACTTCATATGGAACTCTATCATATGCTTTTTCCAAGTCAATGAACACCTTATAAAGAACTACTTTTCTATCTCTGTATAATCCCATGAGCCTTCTAAGGAGGTGAATTGCCTCTGTAGTCGACCTGCCAAGCATAAAACTAAACTGATTCTTTCATATCGAAATATCCTTCTGCAACCTACTGTCAATCACCCTCTCCTATAACTTCATAGGGTAACTGAGTAACTTTATACCCTTATAATTATTACAATTCTGAATAACCGCTTTGTTTTTGTACAATGGGATGACTGTACTAAACCTCCATTCTCTGGGCGTCTTAGTAGTCCTAAAAATAACATTGAAAAGTTCAGCTAGCCACTTCAAACTCTCTTCACCCAAACATTTTCACACTTCCACCGGTATCTAATCTGGTTCCTCTACCTTCCCATTGGTCATCTTCTTTAGAGTCTCTTTAATCTCGTCCTTGCTGATAGGATCACATAATTGAAGATCAAGTTAACTCTCACTACTCTCTTTCCCTACTTTCAAAATCTTCCATCACTTAACCATTGAGGAGTTTAGAAAAGTATCTCTGCCATCTCTCCTTGATTTCTGCATCCTCGGATAGCACCCTACCATTTTCATCTTTGATGCACTTTACAACACCCAAATCCTTTGTTCTTCTTTCCGTAACTCTTGCCAGCTTAAAGACTTCCTTCTCACCTTCCTTAGTCTCAAGTTTTTGATAAAGCCTATCATAAGCCATGCTCTCAGCTATAGCAACAACTTTCTTGGCTACCTTTTTTAATGCCTTATATCTAACTCTACTAGTATCTCTCTCTTCATCTGTTCCACTGTTCATGAAATCAGCGCATGCCACTTTTTTCTCCTTGGCTTTGTTCTTTACCTCCTTGTTCCACCACCAGGCTCCTTTCATCTTGCTGCCACCTTTCCTAGATGCACCTAGGATTTCTTAGCTGACCTCCGAATACATTTTGCCATTGCCTCCCACATTGTATTTGCATTCTCTGCCTATCTCTAACCTCCTACTTCAGTAATCCCCTCTGCTAACTTCATAGCGTTCTTGTAACACCCTGAATTTCTAATTTCTTCTTTATTACCAATACTGACCTATGTGGCAATGGAAAAACTTAAGTGTGGTGTTATTGCCATATTTTCTTCTTAGAAATACCGGGCTGAGTACCAACCAAGACTCTAATACAGCTATATTCTCAAATCATAACATCAGTTTGGGTCTTATAACAATATAACAAAGTCGAAACTGAACCACAACCCTTAAAACAATTCTAAATAGAAACTGAATGAATTCGACTAAATCTTATTTCACGACCTTGCACTAATTCGAGCTCACATCCCCATGCTTATGCACTTCACCTGAAAATAAAATATTTTGAAAAATGAGATAAACTCAATAATTACCACCCCTAACAGTCAAAACACGCACACAAATTTATTTCAAACCATTTTAGGGGTGGGGAATAACAAGCGGAGTACAAATACTTATACATCCTCAATAAGAAGCATGTAATATCTCAAGTTCCATTTATTCCGTATTAGGTTCACAGCGGTGAGCGATCCCACTGGGTCTCATGGCCTATGCTTGGGTTTAGCGCAGCCGCCTTACAATAACTTGGCCTATCATTAACTTGGACTGTTATCGCTTAATCATACCCTGGCCTACCATCAATATGGACAGTTACCGCTAACCTAGCCTACGTCCGTCCATAAGGAGGCATGTGGCTGCTCATATGCAAGCACTTTACCCGGGGAAGGCTAATGACCTTCAATAACACAAGAACATAACTTCTCAGTCTCACCCATTCAGCCAGTTATTTACACTTTCATAGTTAACCTTGATCTTTAACCAACATACACATCCCAGCCCGACCCATTCTAGTCCCAAAATATTTGGACATTATTTTCACATTATAATCAGCCTAATAACCCATGCACTTACTGATTTAGCAAAACATTTCAATGTAAACCATAGGATATATCTCATTTTGCATTCACCTGGGAAAATCCTCCGAACATCAATACAAAACACATTCAAAACAACCTTCACGCATACTCACAAGTCACTTTTTCAAGGGATATTCGGGGGAGGGTTAGGGCATGATTGTTACCTGCTACATTATGTCGCCTACACTTGAGCTCAAAATGCTAGATGGTCCTAGACAATTACCCACAATAGTGGTCTGTTAGTACCACTACTCATCCCGACTCTCTATAACCCAATTGCACTAAAAAGAGTTTTATAAGCCTCTACTTATACCCAATTGCAATTCCAACAATCAATTAAATTTTTAGGAAGTTATGAATATTAAAAACTCCACACACACCGTCACAGTTTACTGCCCAGATTGCTCCCTGATTTTTCTCCCAATATTCTGGGGCCATAACTTTCACTCCTGATGTTGAAATTTTATGATTAAGCCCAATCACGAAAGGTTAAGGCGTGAACTTTCATTTTGCAACCCTAGGTAGAATCCTAGCCAAACTAGTTCAAATTTCCTAATTTTCCTAAACTGTCCTAGTTACTGATAGTTTCGCGCAGTCTCGGTAATTTAGTCATAACTTTCTCATTTTAACTCCAATTTAAGAAGTTAAAAATTTCACATTTATAAGACACGTAAATCTATCTTTCATAAGTTTTTCATTATTTTTGGAGAAGCCGATCATTCCTGTAAATTTATGAAGTCGACCCTAAAACTAGATGAACAGAATAGTGTTTATACTCTGTCCTTTAGGCTTATTTTCAACTAATCTCAATGGAACTCCTTTCCCAATGTGAATATATCACCCTCAGCTAAAAACCTACTATCTCTGATCATTAAATGACCCAAACCATAACAAAAGGGTGAATCTTTACCTTGAAACGAATCGCAACGAAGGAAAACCTTAAGTTGAATTGCTCCACCAACTAGATACCCATCTCCGAACTTCCTAGGATAGTGAATAGAGAACATCATGCTCCAATATCGATATATGAATTTTCATTAGGAAAAAAATTCACTAATCAATAACCTATTCGTTAGTATCACAAGAAAATTGTACTTACCGAATTCAAAGTGGAACCGGTAAGAGAGGGAGTGGCGGTGGGAGACAGAGAATGGCTGGTTGAGAGAGAGAGTGGCGGTGAGAGAGAAGAGAGAGAGAGAGAGAGAAAGCGAGAGAAGGAGGAGGAAGAGAGAGGGAAAAACTTAAACAGAAACTAGGGTTTCTTTCTCCCTTCCCCCCTTCCCTTACTACCCCACGGCTCCTCATTAATCCCCCCTTTTTTAAAAAAATAAAGATACCAAGCCTCTAACCTATAACCTGTTGGAACCTTTGTAGACCCCTGACCACTCTACGACAAACCATTCAGTAGTTCTACCAAAATCATCCCAAAAAAATAAACACTACGAGCTCAAGTATATCAGGTCGGCTGAAATCATGTCAATTAAAAATTAACCAAATAAATATGAATATATATATATATATATATATATATATATATATATATATATATATATATATATATATATATTAAATACAAGAAATATCTGAGGTTTATAGTTCTCCTTAGTAAGACACCACCACTTAACTCTGAGTTCCCCAACACTCCTCTTCTTCCACTTTGAACATTTGAGCTCCATATCGAACACTAGAAACCTATGTTGAGATCTTAAATACTCACTTGGTGTCACCTTACGAGCCTTACATAACCTCCTATTATCAGCTCTAATAAGGAAGTAATCAATTTGAGTCTTTATGGAATCACTCTTAAAGGTCACCAAGTTGTCCTCCTTCTTAAAAAAGAAGTTTACCCCCAACAATTCATAGGCAACCGGAAAGTCCAAAACCGAAACTCCCCCATTGTTTCTCTCCTCATAACTGAAACTCCGTGAGCCGTATCATACCCGTAAGCGTCAACACCAATATGGCCATCAAAGTCACCTCCTATGAAAAGTTTCTCGCCCCCAGCTACGTCCTGAATGACCATATCTAAATCCTTCCAAAATTATAGTAAAATAAATGCATCAATTTCTAAGCTATCTGTTTAAGTAAATATAAATAAAAGTATGAAAAATAGGACATTAGAGATCTTTCAATAGAATACAACCATTGTTATAATTCCTATATATATACAACATAATATCACTAACAGATTACCACCACATGGTGCAAAATTGCATTCAATTTTCCAAGTGCAAAGCATGGTCAATTTTCAGTAAAGTCCAAATCTAGTATTTAAGGTTGCAATATTATCTTCCCTTTAACACATATTCTTCTCATATTGTGATATGTGAAAGTTTTACAGAAATACAAAAATGTGCAGTAATTTTCTATTATGTCTTATTATCAAACCATAAATTTGAACAACATGAAAGGAATCACACATCAAATTCATTAATACAAGCCATGTGTGCACATGTTTGGCAAAGTTTACTAAAATATATTTTAATTTATGATTTCTTATAATTTGACCACCCAACAAGCACAGTTTGAGTTTGAAAACTATTAATTCAAAAATTTATTATTTTGTATATATGTTTACTATATACAAAAACTAAAAACTATCCATGCATCATATGGGGAAAGCATATTAGTTCATAGTAAAATCACATATCGCAGTTTAAGTTTTACATATCAAATCTGCTTGGAATATAAAATCACATAAGCAATTTTCAAACAATGAAAACACATTTAACAGGGCAATCAAGGAAATTTTCTTTCTTTCCATAATTGAAATATGCCATTCCCTTTCGTCGTTTTGGAACTGAATTTCATTAAAAAAAAAAACAATCGAAAAGGTTTTGATTGGCCATAGACATTACCTCAAAAAAGCGCAAATAACCTGACTTGAGCTCAATCCTAAAGTGTTGGCCCTAAATGACAAAATAGTGTGCCATAATATGGGCTAACCCAAGGTAGATTTTACAACCCATTAGGCAAGCAAGTGCCTATGGTCATAGCCCTACAGCTAATTGCCTAGTTATTTTATTTTAAGCATGTTGATAACATTTATAATCATTTTCTAATTAAAAGAATATTAATAATCCTTTAACCAATTAGGGTTTATATGTAGCTTCAGGTCAGTTATCTGACCGAAGTCATGGAGGATATAAAATGACGTACAATACTATATTAGGATATCTACATACAACATAGAAAGCCCAAGATGTGTGCTATGAATTTCATTTCAAGAGCTGTAAGAAATAGCAACAAAAGTATCCCGAATCATATGTTTTCTCAACTTGTTAGATTTATGTCATATTTGCGCAATTGTAGGAGAAAATTTATTTCTATATTGTGTTCAGTCCAAAATTAATAATTAATAATTCTTAGTAGAAGAGACTCATAAATCTACATCTTTGATTGTTTTCATGTCTTTTATTGTAACACCCCGAGTGTGGCTTAAAAGGATCGAAGTGACTACTTATATCACCAAAGGTGCACCTTTCTTTTCGGGAAGCCCACTCTTAAGAACTCCACAGTTAAGCGTGCTTGTTGGGGAGCAATTTTGAGATGGGTGACCTCCTGGGAAGTTTCCCGGGCAGTGTGTGAGCAAGGACGAAACACGCTGGAAAGACTTGTGATGATTTGTGGGGCCAGTCGTCGATCCTTGAAACCGTTATTGGTAAGACCTGCGGCCGAGAGGGGTCGGGGCGTTACATTTACACAGGTATATAATTGTGGAAAATAATTCAATGTTGGGTTAATGTTGGTCACCATTCTGGTCACACTAAAATTACAAATTCCCATACGAAATTCTTTGCCCAGCAAACTGCTATCACATAACTCCTCCCTAAATAATCCCATACATCAATACTTTAACTAAGTTCTAATATAATGAAAGTAGGCCCAAAGGTGAAGGAAAAGTTAGTCTTACTTAAACATGGAGATGAAGGAACAAAGTGCATGTATGTGTGCTTTAAAGCAACTCCAAGATCTTAAGATTTGGTTTGTAAACATTAGAAGAATTCATTAGAGGGTAGAAGATAGGTCAAACTTAACACATCATAAATTTTTTTGTTTCAAAAAATGATATGAACGTAAACCCTAAAACACCTCACCAAGGGAAAGACCACATGGGAAGGCGGAAGGTGGCAGGTGGCAGCGTAAAGGCCACAATAGCAGTGGCATGGAGGGCAGCCGATGGTGGTCTTTGGAATTGATTCTGGTGGCAAACAATAGGAGGAGAAGAGAGAGAGAGAGATAGAGAGGCGTGAAAAGGGAGGTTGTTTACACGTGCAAAAAAAAAAAAAAAAATCATGGTTTTTTTACTGGGAAAGGATGAACATGAGGAATATTTGGGTGAGAATTATAGGCAAGTGGAAGATATATGGGAGAGGGGTGGGTTTGATATCCCTACCAAAATATTGATAAATTCAAATTTAAGTCTTGAAATTTAGGAGGGAAATTAAAATATTTAAAATTTGAATTTTATTAAATAAGAAATTTTTATTTTGTTTATTAGAAGCTTTGGGTTGGGTCTAGGATGAAGAATTTGGGGCTTGGTCTAAAGTTCTAATTACCAATGACCTTAAGCAACTGACCACAAATTTTCTAAATTAAAATCAATAATTATTTTTTTGGGAATTATAAATATGAATTTTTGGGGCTTTAAATTCTAGACTCCATAAAAGAATTTTGTTTTCAAAAATTCGCAAATGACTTAATCAATAATATCTAAATTTTTGGGGTTTTAAACTTTGTGTTAAGGTTGATTTTGCCTAACTCTCCTTTCAAACTTCAGACTCAGTGTCAACTAATTATAAAAATCCTATAGTGGCTATTCCCTTATATAAGTCTAAGTATGATAAAGATTAGGATTTTGGATGCTTCTGAAGTAGTCTCAATGCAAATGATCAATCAAGAATCCTAATGTTGGAACAAAAGGATCGATGCGTCCAACCTGAAAGTATTTGGATAGCATTCCCAAGAACCAACGAGGAAAGGATCCTTTCAATGAGTCTTATACTCAAGGTAGATATAATTCTATCAAAAGCAATAACCTTAATGGGTTAAAATTTCATATCCTTTAGGTGGATGAAAATAAAGTTGGGATACCAATTACTGTGAAAATGTTAAGAATGAACTTATATTGGAAAATGGTCAAGATAAAAATAGTGTTATAGTTGAGATGGTCGAGGGCAATTGCTCACCTAGCAACATCAATCAAGCGGGGGATACCGCTAATGACTTTCATCACAAAGAAAATTCTTTTTCAATTATAAAAAGATGATTGTAGATAATGCATGTGTGACTAAGCTGTAATATCCTATTAGTGCAACATATTATGCAAGTCTTTTCGCATGCAACTAGGGCTCCCTTGTCCCCAATGGACTCTTTACTAAATCAAACTCCAAAGAGGCTTGGATTAAGTTCTTCTAGCCTTAAAGCCACCTCGTAAGCTATCTCCACTAGAGCTATAACCAAGACCTCCTATTCAGCTAGCTCTGAAATGTCAATATCTTATGCCACATCATAAAGAGGCCCCTAGACAATAATTGGAGTTTCACTAATATACTTGTGATCTAGGTATGAAAGCATCCTAATCAATGGTGGGGAAATACGTTAAGGGGTTGGCTCAAGGCTCCTCGAAGCTCAACTGGCTCTTACCCTTAATAGGCACCCTCTTTTGAGGGGTGCATTGGTTTGGGCTTTCTAAATGTGCCTAGAAGTTGAGGTAGAATAGATTAGAGCTTCAACTTTAGAGTCACTAGCACATTTTAATGGAAATGTATGAATTTGTAATTTTATATAAAATACCCAATTTCCTTTTTCAACCAAATCCTCAAACCGCCAGGATAATCGCGGGACATAGAATTTCATTTTCAAGAAGGGGAAAAGCCCTTTTTTTGGGTTTATTAAAAGTTATTCCATGGCTACGAATATGAGAATGGATCCAAGGGCAAAGGTACGATTTAATGGACGGTAAAAACTATCGTTATACTGCCCGATTCAAAAGTAGCCTCTACTAAAAAAAATTTATTAAAACTTTGTTTTCTGTGTCTATGCAAAAGATTTTCTCATGAATTGTTTTATTCGTTAGGAAAATAAGAAGAACGATTTTGGCGGAAACTTATTGGCAAGCTACCATTATAATGAAAAGAAATGTACAACAAGCAATGAAGGTAGTAATCATGTTATTATAAACACTGAAATGTCAGTATCTCATGCCACACCATAAAGAGGCCCCTAGATCCTAATTGGAGTTTTAGTAATAGCATATGATCTAGGTATGAAAGCATCCTATTCAATGGTGGGGAAATATGTTAAGGGGTTGGCTCGGGGCTCCTCGAGGCTCAACCAGCTCTTACCTTCAACAGGCACCCTCTTTTAAGGGGTGCATTGGTTTAGGCCTTCTCAATGTGCCTATAAGTTGAGGCAGAATGGATTATAGCTTCAACTTTAGAGTCAGTAGCACATTTTAAAGGAAATGTACAAATTTGTAATTCTATGAAAAATACCCAATTTCCTTTTTCAACCAAATCCTCAAACCGCTAGGATAATCGAGGGACAGAGGATTTCATTTTCAAGGAGGGGAAAAGGCCTTTTTTGGGGTTTATTAAAAGTTACTCCATGGCTACGAACATAAGAATGGATCCAAGAGCAAAGGTACGGTCTAATGGATGGTAAAAACCGTCATTAGACTGCCCGCTTCAAAAGCGGCCTTTTCTGGAAAAAAAATATATTAAAACTTTTTTTTCAATGTCAATGCAAAAGATTTTCTCATGAATTGTTTTATTCGTTAGGAAAATAAGAAGAACGGTTCTGGTGGAACCTTATTGGCAAGCTACTTTCATAATGAAAAGAAATGTACAAAAAGTGATGAAGTTAGTAATAACATTATTATAAACATAGTGTTATTGTGATATACAAAAGAATGAATATTAAACAAGTAGTCATGGAGGATAAACGACAAGCATGAATATAAATGTAAGAAATGAAGAAAGTGCTAAAAAAATTATTTTCCTTGGTTAGTAATCCTTAGGACATATGTTATTATGAGCTATTGGCAAAGCAACATACAATTACTAGTTTACTCCCAAGGTTATTAGGATAGAATGGAGACTGGTCCAATTACAAACGAGTTTAAGGGAGGATTTTAGTAGAGTTTTGTTTCCTGAAATTATTTTTTGTGAATATATAGAGAGAAAGAGAGAGAGAGAGAGAGAGAGAGAGAGAGAGAGAGAGAGAGAGAGAGAGAGGTCTAGAGCAAAATATAGTTTTCTCATAGGTGTACAATGCATGTGAATGATGGTGGAGAGACTCCACTTTCATAGTACTAGCAAGATAACCTCAATTTGCACACAATAAATCAAGAAACAAAAATGGAATCATTGTATTCATCATTAATGATGTAGCAAATTTGAATAATCAAGATGTAGAAAATCTACTAACCAATTCGACCTTAGCAATCATAGAAATAAAAATGTGTGGGATTTATGAAATGGAGTGAACGGCAGAACCTAACCACCTGAATTGGGTCCAAGTGGCTTCTGCTCGACCATAGCTATAGTTGTTGGGTAGGCTAAACTTGCCACTAGGTCCTAGCAGCTGTGTACCAACCTCTATTTGCTAGCGTAATTGAATTGTTTATGAGAATTTGAATGCGAGGTTCTGTGCCAACTGACTGGTTACTATCTCATTCGTTTGTCCTCATTGTCTCGGATTCAAGGCTCCACACTAATGTCTTCCGAAAACCTGAACGTTTTTGACTATATGAAATTATTTTTTAAGCTTTTGGGTTTTTAGATGCTTTTTAAATATTTTAGATTTTTTTGATATGATAAGATATTTTTTTCCTGGACTAGCTATGAGGAATTTAAGTATGATGTTGCTATACCCATGGTGGGTCAGGTAATTACTATCATCGGGTGGTGATGCATAGAACATGTCCCCACCTCATCTATTTAAGGTCTCGTGCGCAGCATTTATTTTGCTTACAAGAGCACTCACTTTGGCTGAGGCTGTTACAATGAAGGGCAAAGTATGTAATAACCTACACGATGGATGCAGATGGAAGAGTGAATACAACAGCGCTTTTAGGGAATAAGCCTTGCCCCAATGACTCAAGTCCTATTGAGGAGAAGTCTGTTGAAGAAGTATGGTTGAAAAAAGAGGATTTAAAAAAGGTACGGGGTCTAAATCTCACTCAAGGAGTTCAAATCCTATAGAGAAATTATTGAAATATTTTAATGCATGAAAGTCTCACCTTTTAAAAAATCAGCTTAATGCTTGAAGGTCTCAGACATGTAAAAAAAATTTGACGCTTGAAAGTCTCACACTTATGATTCGAGGCTTGAAGGTCCTGTACTTATAAACATTTTGAGGCTTGAAGGTCTTATGTTTGGTTCTCAATTGGGCAAAGTTTAGAACTACATCACTCTTGATTTTAGATGATAAATAATCTCTAATATTACTAATCATTAGTGTTTTGTGTTTTGTAGGAAAAAATGAGAAAGATTTTCAAATTGGAGTAAGGCTTAACCCATTTTGAAGCCTTGCTAAAAGAGACTGCCAAAATCAGCAAGGGCATGCCATAAAGCAAGCCTTTGAAGGCAAAAATCTGGCATAGGGGCACCGTACCACGTGGCATGATTGTGCCCCATCTGCTCTAGCCTTTTTTTAAGAGAATGATATAAGGGCTATAAGGGTTTTTTTGGATCTTTTAGGTTATCTCAGGTATTAGCAACTTATTTTTCTCTCTCCACCATAGCTTTTACAAACTCTTTCATCTCCATTAATGAAAACTTAGAAATTTTTAGCCATTGATTGAGTTTTTCCATTTCTCTTGTTTCTTTCTTACATTAGTGCATAATCTCACTTTCTCTTTGCTTAATCTCTCCAAAAATTCTATTTTTAAGCAGCTTAACTCCACTCAAAATATGGGTTTGGTGTATTAGGGGCTGTGGGGAGATTTAGGTATCAATCATAGAGGATTTGAGACCTAAATTCATCTCTCAAAACTGAAACATCCTTTCTTTTCATTCCCCTTCTTTTGTCTTGATCATCAATACTGCGAGGTTCGGTAAATGTTTTTACAAACTTAAAAAATCATTGCTAGAGGAGCTAATCAGGAGTAATTTATGGTGTTTGGTGATTGAATGTCGTTAAGAAGTTCATTTGGCCATAAACATTTGATTCTGAATGTATGCTAAAGTGCGGGTAATCTTCTCTTTCTTCATTTTATTGTATTTCTTAGGATTAGTAGAAATTTAGGTTAGCTTTTTTTTTTTTTTTTTTTGGGTGTGATCTCTTTGTGGAATGTTAGTGCTGTGTTGGTGGCTATGTCAAGCCATGGGCCATGTGAAGCGCCGGTCACCCTATATCGTATGTGCTATGTGTCATCTAAATCTGAATAGAGGTTTTTAGTTAGTTTAGTCTAGTTTCCTTTGTGATTACTTGCCTTGGGTTCTTATTTGTATAAAAAGTTAATTAAATTTGCTTATTAGAGTAGCTTATTGTAGTTAATTAAATTGAAATCTCATCTCTCAGTTAAGACGATTTTAAGTTGATCACACATTATTCCTGACGACGGCCTTTTACCTTTAAAATCACTCCAACAAATTGGCACCATTACTGGGGATGATGGCATTAGATTTGCCATTGATTTAGTCTTAATTTTTGTATGTAACATAGTTTTGGTCATTTAGGAAAATCGAAAAATATTAAAAAAAGAAAAAAGATAAGAATGAATGAGTAGTTGGACAAGGTCGCCTAGCTGTGGAAGGCTAGTTCGTGTTGAAATTTGACCACCCCTCATTGAGGTAAGCCCAACGATAGCACTTAATTTCAAAAAATCTCGTATGAACAAGCTCAAGGGCCTCCTCTTCCTCCTCCTTTGGTCCAAGGAGTTTGAACCAAATATTTTACCCACTAAGGTCCAATAATTCGTCATGTTTTTAAATCCGTAACTTTGTGGGGATGTCCAATTCACTTTCAGTCCTCAAAACACGACCATGCTTCCCAAATTCAGTGGAGATGGTGATGCTTACCTATTTCAAAGTGAGTTTAAGGAAGTATGCTTGATAATACGATTCCCCAATGTGCCCCAAGACATTGTTAGGTTGCATTTCATTCCATTTGTCTTGAAAGATTCAGCAAAAAAATGGATGCGTAGCCTCTTGACAAGCTCCATTTCCACATGGGATAGGTTTGTGAGGGTTGTCTTGAGAAAATATTTCCCAAATGGTAAAATCGTGAAAATAAGGAATGGAGTTAATCACTTCATCCAACTTAAGAAAGAGTTCTTTTGGATGTGCTTTAAAAGATTTAAACTCTTGCTTGCTCATTGTCCTCACCATGGTCCAGAACATTGGCGTTTGTATTAAATAATCTGTGAGGGTCTTGTCCAAGCTAAAAGAACCATGGTAGGGCTTATGTGCCAAGGGGGCTTCTTAAACAAGAGTGAGACCGAGGCCTAAGATTTCCTAGAAGAATTAATGGAAAAGACCTTATAATGAGAAACCACTAGGGATGAGAGTTTAGCTATCAGAATCAATAACGAAAAGGGAAGGACTCATGCGGTGGCGGATACCACATATATTGACACTAGATTTGCCACCTAGAAAATATGTTCAAGGGTTTTGTGCTATCCCAAGCATCGACTGACTTACCCCTTCCCAAATGGTTTTATGTTCTCAATGTCAATCCACCGACCATTTGCTGGGTGTATGTCCCCTATTTTCTTAACAATTGGCTACAAGCTGAGAGAAAGGTCAAGTGAATGCAGCCTTCTAAAGGCCAAAATTTGATCCCTACTCTCCTACTTATAATGCTACAACAGGTCCTCCTCCTCAATCACATGTGCCTCAATCATACCCCCTCCTAGTTATAATGATTTGGATAAAGTGGACAAGAAAGTCAATGATATGAAGAGGATGATAAGAGAACTTAAGGAGTCAAATGATAGAATAATGAAGACAATGGGCAAATAATTTGCATAATTAGTCATGTCTAATAGGGAAAATCGGCATTTGTTTAGTCAACCGAAGGAAAACCCAAGAGGGAGATCCTCCCCTCCATTTGACCCTAACGATTTTCGAAAAGGAATGCATAATTTCTCTACAGTCAGGTAAAACAGTTAACACTCTGTGGGTGAGCAAAATGAGAATGGTAGCCCTTGCCTATCATCTTCTTTCCCCTCCCCTCAATGTCGTGATGTGCTCCCTTGCCCAACTGATTCAATTCCCTCTAAGAAGATGGATAAACCCCAAGGGAGTGAGTCAATAAATGATTCCGGTTCTCCTGGGAATGCTCCTACTCTTTCCCATTGGGCTTCCAGGCCCCCTCCTCCTTTCCCTAATCGATTAAAGGGGAAGAGTTAGTCCAATCTCATATTGATACAATTAGGGAGACTTTCTCCCAAGTTAAAATCAACATTCCTCTTCTTGATGTGATACAACAAATGCCTCCTATACCGGTTTTCCTAAAGACTTGTGCACCACTAAGAGAGCCACCAATGTCCCAGAAAGGGCATTCTTGGCCTCTAATGTGAGCTCAATTGTTTCGAACAAAGTGCCTCTTAAGTGTATGGATCCGCAGAGTCCCAGAATCTCAATTGTGATTAGAGTTGCGAAAGCCTGGCTTGACACGATAACCTGACATGAATCCAACTGGAAGTGACTAAGAGAAACACATGCCCGGCCTAACTCAAACTGAACTGATTTTGGCCTAAAATTGACACAAATTAATCTTTTAGTGTGAAAAATTATTATTTTTCCAATTTTGAGCAAATCTAAACTATTTTCAAAGCGAACATGAAATTGGCCCGCTTATTAAATGGGTTCCATTTCTAACTCTAATTGTAATTGACACTTATAACAATCGCCGAGTCCTTCTTGACTTAGGTGGTGGTGATAACCTTCGACCCTTTATGGTGTATGAAAAGTTAGGCTTAGGGGAACTAAAACCTATAAAGATGGTCCTTCAATTGGCTGACCATTCCACTATGCTCCTTAGAGGGATAGTTGAGGATGTGTTGATCAAAGTGGGGGAAATCATATTTCCAGTTGACTTTATTGTTTTAGAAATCGAGGTTTTAATGAGTCCTAAAAATGAAATACTGGTCATTGTGGGTTGACCATTTATTGTGATCTATTTAGGTAAGGATTAACTCACTTAGCAATGGAACGCAAGCTAAGACAAAACTGAACGCAAACTAAAGTTGGATTCTTAAGGAACGTGGGGATGAACAAGAAGTTAATTGATAGTTAATTTCAATCTTGGATATAAAATTCACCACAAAGAATTTAATTAGGGCCCCTAATCATCTTTTAGATATAAATACCACCAAAGAAAATGTTAAGACTCATTAGATCACTATCTTACTCGATCTAAGCAAGGATAAGCTAGTTAGAGTGTTTACAGTTTAATGAGCTAAGCTCTACTTTGTTCCAAAGATGCAATCTAATTTCATTGAATAAGTAAGCAGGCATAAATACAAGTTCCTCCTATGCTGCCTAGTTGCTTAAAGGGTTTCCTTAATCATTTGGAAACCTTTAATCGAGCTTAATCTAACTAGATTACAAAAGTGTACTTAAGCAAAGCTAATGTCATTTGAATAAGGCTACTTAAGGGCTAAAATAAAGCTTGATCATAACCATTAGCTATTAAGTGATCCACTTGCATATGGGAAAGGGAAAAATGGCTGCTGAGTTAAGTTGCTTTGCCGCCATCCAATCAGAATGCAAGGAGATCAAAATCTCTTTTCCAAGTGGCCAACTTATCTTCCAAAGCTGTAAGTCTGGCAATGATGATACTCATAGATCCTTAGGCTAGCAAGTAGGTAAGAAGGTAGGTCCCCAAGGCATCTCTTAGAACATGAAAGGTGCAACAGAATTGAATTTAAGAAACACCTAAGTTGGCACAAAAAATGAGCAATATGGCTGCCTACCTCCCACTCAATTTAGGCACAATTTTCAAAGCATGGATGACTTTGTTAGGATTTTAGTAGACATCATAAGTAAATAAATCATGCCTAAATTAGGTTTAAACAAGGAATCCAAGCAAAAACTCAAATCAGGGCAATTTGGAGCCTAATTTGTAATGGTTGACTTCTAAGGGCAAAATCTCCATGAAGTACTTGTCTTAACTTGAATTTCTCTTAGTGGCTTGGTCATTGAGGATGTTAGGTCACATCCTAAACAAAAGAATGGATCCAAACTTCTTTGACGCTTAGTAAATTAGATCAAGAAAATCAATTTTTTGCATTGGTTCTAACCCGGGCAAGCCTGAACTTTGCCTTAACACAGTTTGGATCATTCCCTAGACATTAGTGTTTATACTTGAGCTTCCTTGATTGTTTTGAGGGCATCCATCATCCTCCATAGATGTACCTGTATCATTCTCCTCTAGTTGAAGAGAACTTGCCATCAAATTCACTAGGTGACCATCTTGCAAATCAGGGCTCAAATATACCACATTGAATGTAGCTGAAATACTATAATTCCCTAGTAAATTGACCTTATAAGCATTGTTATTTACCCTTTTCAGCACTTTAAAGGGACCATCAGCCCTTGACATCAGTTTGCTTTGGTGTTTAGAAGGAAAACACTCTTTTCTCAGATGGATCCAAATTAGATCCCCGGGGTGGAAGACTACTCTCTTTTTGTGCTTGTTTGCTTGAGCTTGGTAAAGGCATTTGATTTCTCAATTTTGGTTGAGACTTATTTGTGGAGTTTTTGGATGTCTTCCACTCTTTTGCTAACGTCGACATTATGTTTTTAATCCGTAGTTCTAGGCACAAGATCAAGGGGGCTTAGGGGATTAATCTCATAGACCACCTTGAAGGGAGACATCCCTGCTGTCTTTCTTGGTCCCTTATTATAAGTAAACTTAACATGTGAGAGAAGCAAATCCTATACCTTTGCATTGGACTTAATCAAAGCCCTTAAGAGAGTTCCTAAAGTTCTATTTGTCACCTCGATCTTGCCATCAGTTTGTGGATGACAAGTGCCACTGTACTTGAGTTTGGTTCCTATTTTCTTCCACGAAGTGATCTAGAAGTGTATAAGAAATTTGGTATCATGGTCAAAAACAATGGACCTTGGAACACCATATAATCTCATTATTTCTTTGAAATATAGCTCTGCAATGTAAGTTGCATCATTAGTCTTGCTGCAGGCTGTGAAATATGCCATCTTCAAAAACTTGTCCACTACTACAAATAGGGAGTGTTTGTTCCTTTAGGTTTAGGCAAGCTAGGGATAAAATCCATGCTCTCACCAACATAAGAAGGGTGGGAATTGGTAAAGGTGTGTATAAGCTGTGAGGTAGTGAGTGACTCTTAGCCACTTGGCAATTACACAGCTTCTCAAGATGTCTTAAATGTCCTTGCTCATGCCTGGCTAGAAGTAATGTTCCCTTAACATGGCAAGGGTCTTGTTTTCACTATAACGGCTAGCTAGAGAACTACCATGGATCTCCCTAATCAGTAACTCATGAGTACCACACTTAGAGATGCACAAACGAATCCCCTTGAACAAGTTCTCCGCCTGGATCAGAAAATCTTCTTTGGGGTGCTTTTGATAAGCTGAGTAAACTGCCTAAAGTCTTCATATTTAACATAAAGGGATTTAATATGCTCAAATCCCAAAATGCAAGCATTTAGCTAAAACAGTAACAAGTGCCTTCTAGATAAGGCATCAGCTTCTTAGTTTGGCTTTCCAGATTTATGCCTGATTGTAAAATGGAATGACTAAAGGTATTCCACCTATTTAGCATGTATTGAGTTCAGCTTATACTACCCTTGAGTGTACTTCAAAACCTTATGATCAGAATGAAGTATGAACCCACCAGCCATCAAGTAATGGCTCAAATGGTCTAAACTCCACACAATTACATTGAATTCCTTATCATAGGCGGAGTACTTCCTTTTTAAATCACATAACTTCTCACTAAAGATGGCAAGGGGCCTTTCTTCCTGAGTAAGAACTCTACTAATACTAACACTAGAAGCGTCGGACTCAATCTTAAAAACTTTGTCAAAGCATGGCAAAGCTAACACTGGGGCTTGTGTAAGGTTGGCTTTGACTTCCTTAAAGACAGAATAGGCCTTAGGGGTCCATTTGAAGGATGAACCCTTAATCATCTCATTCATAGGGGCCATAATGTTGCTAAAGTTTCTAATGAACCGCCTGTAGAATGAGGCAAGTCTATGAAAACTTTGGACATCGTGTATGCTCTTAGGAACTGGCCATGAGTGAATAGTCGCCACCTTGCTTTCATCTACTTTGATACCTTGGACAATAACAATATACTCCAAAAAGGTCACGCCATTTGTAAATAAGGTGCACTTCTTAAGGTCACCATCATAAAGCTTTCTCTTTCAAGGACCACTATAATCTGAGTTTGGTGGTCAAGGTGCTCTTCTTCTATCTTGCTGTAAATTAGAATGTTATCAAAGTAAACCACCACAAACATACTAATATAAGGCCTAAACACTTGGTTTATAAGCCTTATAAAGGTACTTCGTCCATTAGATAATCCAAGAGGCATGACTAACCACTCATACAAACCTCCCTTGGTCTTAAAGTTGTGTTCCACTCATCTCCATCTCTAATCCTAATATGATAGTATCTACTGCTCAAAACCTATCTTATAAAACACTCGGGAACCATGTAACTCATTTAGCATGTCTTTAAGCTGTGCTATGGGATGCCTATACTTGATGGTGATCTTATTGATTGCTCAGCTACCCACACACATTCTTATGCTCCCATCCTTTTTAGGGGCTAAAAGGGCAGGGACAACATAAGGGGTTAGGGATTCTCTAACCAACCCCTTGGAAATCAACTCCTCTATTTACCTTTGGATCTCTATGGTCTCCTTAGGATTCATTCTATATGCTTACTTATTAGGGAGTATGGCTATGTGAATCAAGTCCGTATGGTTCTAAATGGATTTTTTAGGGGGCAGACTTGAGGGTATATCTTCAGGGAAAACATAGATGAATTATTGAAGCAGGGAAATGGTAATGGATGGTTTGGGGGAGGGGACTTTTGGACTCCTCTAAGGCAATGAGTATCCATTCCTTAAAAGCCCTTAACTCAAGGTAAGAGGCGTTAAGTAATGGTTCACTAAATATGATAAACAAGTCTGAATGCTCATGGTTTTTATTTTATGGTATGTTTTTATGGATCTAGGAAGAGCTCAAAGGAGCCAAGATAATCTTCTTTCCATCCTTGGTAAAAGAGTAAGTGTTTAGATAACCATCATACATTACCTTCCTATCAAATAGCCATGGCCTTCCCAACATAATGTAGCATGCATCCATGGGGATAACATCACTCCAAAGTTCATCTTGGTAGTTCTTACCAATGAAAAAGGAAATCAAGTATCTAGAATTAACTTGTAGGCCTTTACCTTGGTTTATCCACTAAATGTCCCAGGGGTTAGGGTGCGCCAAGGCATGGAGGTTGAGTTTCTCCACGATGGTAAGAGAAAGTACATTAGCACAGCTTCCTCCATCAATAATCATGGAGCAGACTTTACTTGGATGGAGCACCGAGAGTAAAAGATGTTCTCTCGTCGTTCTTCCTTAGTTTTAAGTCCTCCCGAGGCTCTCCTCAAGACTAACATTTCACCTTTATCAGTCTCCTCTATAGCCTCATCTTAGTTCCCGTTTGATCTTTTTTTCCTCATGATTCTCCTCTTCCTTTACTGCCTTCCACTTGACCAATGTGATGATCTTTCTATTTGGACACTCCGGGGCAATGTGTCTAAGACCTTGGTACTTAAAAAACCTCGTAGTGTTTATAGGGCTAGGCTTGTTTTGTGGGCTAGGATTTTTGGCGGAGCTTGGATTTTTTGTAGGGTGGAAGGGGATAATGTCGTGGGTTTTGGGGGTGGGAAAGAGCTTCCCTAGTTATAAGGCTAGATTTTGGGTGCGGTTTGAGAAATTCTCTTCTGTAGGGTCTAGTTTTTCTTTGTTGTTTGACTTTGTGAGCCAAAACACAAACCTTATTAAAGGCTGACTACTGCTACAATTGAACAATATTAGCATACCTAGGATCCAGTCCTCCTAAGTATCTCACTATGGTTTGATCTTTGGCCTGTTGTAGGTCACATTTGATCAAAAGTTTCTTAAACTCTGTAGCATACTCCTTGATGCTAATGGTACCTTGGATCAGATTACGTAGTTGGGAGTAACTATGTTGAAGATAGGAAAAGGGTAGAAACTGGGACTTAAGCTTATATTTCATCTTATTCCAAGCTCGGATCTTCTTTTTTCTTTTTCTTACTCTCTTAGCACATACGTTAGTCCAAAGAGATGCATACTTTTTAAAATTGAGAGCAATAATTTTCACCTTCTTCTCTTCTGGAATGTCTTTGAAATCAAAAACTTGTTCAACTGCATATAGCCACTTCAAGAAATCATTCGGGTCTAACTTTCCTTCAAACTTTAAGACCTCAACTCTAAAGTAATTTAGGTTATGTTGATACCTTCTTGCTCACCTTGGTCTCCTTTGAGACTCCTCCTCATTAGAAGAAACTAATGAATGGCTATCTCTCTCACTTTCTTCCTCTTGTGTAGAACCAAGTGAACAAGGAGAGCTAATTCTTCATGACAACTTCAAAATTATCTTCCAAAGTCATGCTAGCACTCATGATTGAAGTTAGGATTAAACCAAGGGCAACGTGTTTTGGATTGTATTTAGGGGTAAGGGAAATGTGTTTAGGCAGTGATTCAAAGCCAAGGAGAAACTAAGCTTTGATACCAAAAATGATGTATTTAGGTAAGGATTAACTGTAATCGGATTCTTAAGGAACCCGAGAATGAACAAGGAAGTTAGTTGATAGCTTATCTCAATCCTAGATATAAAATTCACCACCAAGAATGTGATTATGGCCCTTAATCCTCTTTTAGTTATAGAAAGACCACCAAAGGAAAGATTGAGACTCACTAGATCACCACCTTACTGGGCCTAAGCAAGGATAAGCTAGTTAGAGTGTTTATGGTTTAGGGAGATAAGCTTTAGTTTGCTTCAAAGTTATAACATGATTCTATTAAATAAGCAAGTATGCATAAATACAAGTTGCTCCTATGCTACCTAAGTTCTTATAGGATTTCCTTAATCATTAGGAAACCTTTCATCCAGCTTAATCTAACCAGATTACAAAAGTGCGCTTGAGCTAAGCCAATGTCATTCGATGAGTCTAGCGAATCAGGCTACTTAAGGGATAAACTTAGGCTTAACCACGACCATTAGCTCTTAAGTGATCCACTTCCACATCAGAGAGAGAAAAATGGTTGCTAAATTAAGTTACTTTACTGCCATCCAGTAACAATACAAGGAGATCAAAACCTCTCTCCTTAGTGGCCAACTTGTCTTCCACAGCTGCAAGTTTAGCAATGATGATGCTCCTGGATCCTTAGGATAGCAAGCAGGCATTAAGGCAGGTCCCCAAGGCATCTCTTGGAAGGCAAAAGGTGTGGTAGAATTGAATTCAAGAAACACCCGGTTGGCCCCAAAATGAGCAATGCAGCTGCCTACCTCCCACTCAATTTAGGCTTGACTTCAAAGTATGGATGAATTCATTAGGCTATTAATAGAAACCTTATGTGAAGAAATCATGCCCAAATTAGGTGTAGAAAAGGAATCCAAGTAGAAACTCAAACCGGGGTAGTTCAAAGCATAATATGCAATGCTTGACTTGTAAGGGAAGAATCTCTATGAAGTACTCGACTTAACCTGAATTTCTCTTCTTATATTGATAATTGAGGATATTAGGTAACATCCTAAGAGAAAGGAATGGACCTAGTCCTCTTCGAGGCTTAATAAATCAGATGAAGAAAACTGGGCTTTTACATTGGTTCTAACCTGGTAAGCCTAAACTTTACTTTGGCAAAGTTTGGAGCATTCCTTTGGCATTGGTGTTTATACTTGAGCTTCGTTGATTGTTTTGAGGGCCTAAATCATCTTCCATGGATGGAAATTCATCACCTTGCTACTTCTAATGCTCTCATTAGTTGTAGGGATAAGAAAATGAAGTTGACATTCAAAAATATGACGATGCAATTGAACATATTTAACAGACAAAAGCAACATATGTGGTTTGATGACGTTTAGCACCACACTCTTAATTTGCTAGGTGACTTTTCATTAGGGGGAGTGGAGTTTGACCATAGAGAGGATTTAATGGTAGTATGTATGAGTCATTTTATGTGGAGTGCGAACTCAAATTTGACACATTTACGTCTGCAGAACAATGTGATGACTCATTACATAAGCTGATTCTTACAACCCTCTATTCTCTTTCTTCTCCATCTCATGAGCCATCTCTGGTGCGCCTTCATCCTCTTCTCTTGAATGAAAACCCCTTCCCAATGCCCACGAATATGCATTCTTGGGTCTGAATGAAATTTTTCCCGTGATAATTGCTAATGATTTGAATCCCAGACTAAGAGACACAAGTCCTAGATTTGTTAAGGGAAAACCAAGTGGCTCTAAGGTGGACCCTAGGAGATATTAGAGGCAGTAGTCCTACCATAATACAATATTGAATCCACCTTAGGTATAATGCCAAGCCCTACAGGGATAGACAAAGAAGGTTGAACCCTGCCCTTCAAGAAGTGGTAAAGAAAGAAATCCTGAAGTGGTTGGATTACGATATTATATATTACTTTTTGAATAGTGAATGGATGACTTCAATCCAAGTCATTCCTAAAAAGACTGGTATCACTATGGTTAAGGATGATAAGGATGACCTCATTCTCACAAGAATATAATCCAAATGGACGACATGTATTGACTGTTGGAACTTGAACTCCACCATTAGAAATGATCACTTTCCTTTACTTATTTTGGATCAAATGCAAGAGAGGTTAGCCGGATAGGTTTTCTATTGCTTTCTTGATTGGTGTTTCAGCTATACCTAAATTTTTATTGCCCCTAAAGACCAAGAGAAAACTACATTCACATGTCCTTCTAGAATTTATGGCTTTAGGTCCTTAGGAAGATGCCCTTTGGTCTTTACAATGCCCCCATCGCCCTTCAAAGGTGCATGATCTCGATATTTTTTTGATTTAGATGGGGAATTCCTTAAGATTTTCATTGATGATTTCTCCACATATGGAGACCCTTTTGAGGATTGCTTGACAAATTTAGGAAAATTCTAAGAAGGTCAGGGATAAGGATTTCACCCTTAACCAGGAGAAGTATCATTTCATTATCAAGAGGGGAATAGTCTTGAGTCATACTAGGTTAATAGGTAAACCTCCCCACTTGTGTGAATGATATAAGATCTTTTCTTAGACATGTCGGTTTCTACCGGAGATTTATCAAGGACTTTAGCAAGGTTACTAATCCCTTGTCCATAGGATATGCCATTCCACTTCTCTAAGGAGTGTGAATTGGCATTTGCAAAGCTTAAGGAGGCATTGACCATGGCTCCCACCTTGCATCCTCCTATTTGGGGAGAGTCATTTGAACTTATGTACGATGCGTTGAACTATGGGGATGGGGTAGCTTGAGGACAATGATTGATAAGAAATCCCATGTAATTTACCATGTGAGTCATACCTTGAATGAGGCACTGGTGAATTACGTCATGGCTGAAAAGGAGTTTCTCGGGAAGTTTTTGGGTTCGAAAAGTTTTCACCCTACCTCATAGGGTCCCATATCATTGTTTTCACTGACCATGCTGCCTTGAAACATCTTGTTCAAAAGAAAGAAGCAAAGCATAGGATAATTAGATCGATTATGCTACTCTAATATTTCAACTATGAGATTAAGGACAGGAAGTGTTCCGAAAACCCGGTATCAGACCATCACTCTAGCATTGTGACTAGCAATGCAAGTGAGTCCCCTAGTTGTAATCATTTCCCGGGTCAGCAATTATGTGGGGTTCATGTGGAGCCATGGATCGATGACATAGTGAACTATTTAGTGACCATTTTTTATCAATGGTTTAGCTTTTTATTGGAACGGTCCCTCTTTGCTTAAATACTATCTGGACCCAATGACTAGAAGATACGTTCCTATGATCAAATCCATAGTGTCTTCTCTTTTTATCACTACTAATCTTATGGGGGCATTTCAATGGGAGAAAGACTACAGAAAAAATTCTTCAAAGTAGATTTTATTGGCCTAGCCTATTTAGAGACGCCCACGAATATTGCGAAAGGTGCTTATGTTACAACAATTGGGCACGATAGGTAGAAAAGACATTATGCCACTTACCCCCATCATAGATATTGACATATTTAATGTATAGGGCATAGATTTTATGGGTCATTCCTAAATTCATTTCGGAATTGGTATATCCTTTTATGTATGGATTACGTATCTAAATGGATGGAAGCAATCCCTATAAGAGCAAACATGTCTATGATGGTCACCAGGTTTCTAACGGAGAGTATTTTTGCCCAGTATAGAATGTCATGAGCAATCATTAGTGATCAAGGACCCACCTTTACAATAGGTCCATTGATGCACCACTAAAAAGGTATTCCATCTTGCACCAGCTCATAACCCCTTACCATCCCCAAATGAACGGTCAAGTAGAGGTGTCCAATTGATAAATCAAACAAATCCTTGAAAATAGAGTAAATAAAAATAGGAACGACTGGCTAGACAAGTTGAAAGATATGTTGTGGCTTTACTCCATAGCTTTTAAGACCCCCTTAGGCATGTCGCCTTGTAGGGTGGTCCATGGCCGCCCGTGCTAGCTACCCCTTGAGCTCGGGCATCGAGTTTGGTGGACAATTAGGACCCTCAACTTTTATTTAAATCGCGTTAGTAAGGAAAGGAAATTAAACTTGAAGAGATTACGAGAGAGGCTTATGACAACACCCGCTTGAGCAAAGAAAGAGCCAAGGTCTTTCATAATTATCACATTAATAGGAAAGAATCCTCTCCCGGGCAAAAGTCATCTTGTATATTTCTCATCTTCATCTATTCCTGGGAAAACTTAGGTCTAGGAGGACTGACCCGTACATTACAGTGAAACTGTTCCGTCATGGGTCAATTGAAAATAAGGACCCCACCAAAGACCTTGTATTCGAAATTAATGGGCATAGGTTGAAGCACTTTCTAGAGATGCCAAGCAAAGAGGATATGGAGTGCCTTTTCCTCCATGCACCTCGTTCATTTGAGTAGTCACAGTCCAAACCCCTTGCATATTTTGGAATAGTGTATATATATACATATACATATATATATATATATATATATATATATATATATATATATATATATATATATATATATATATATATATATATATATATGTGAGTGGTGTGTGTTGAAAAGAAAAATCAAAAAAATGAGACAAAAATGCAAGAAAAGAAAGAGCAGAAAAACAGAAAAGAAGAGAGTGAGTGAGGAGTGAGAAGAGATGAGCAAAACAAGCAAGAAAAAATTCATGGAAAAGACTTGAGTGAGTCTACATTTTCAAGACAGATTTGGCACTAGGAGCCCTAGCCAAGGGCACCCTCATGCCACCTAAGGAACACAAAAGAAGTCCTCATAAAGATTTGGCATGGTGTACCCTTGCCAAGGGGCACACATGTGCTAAACTAGAAAAAATATTGGGCTGACTAGAGATTTGGCAAGGGGGCCCCATGCTGAGTGGCACAACTATGCCATTCTCTGGTAGCCCTAAACTCCCGAAATTCTTCCCTTTCTTCTTCATTTCTCCTTCTTCTTCCTCGATACCTTCTCTCTTTATGTGACTCTTTCTCGTAGTCATCCTCACTTCTCCTTTCACTCTTTACTTAAATCATCTCCAAATCACGCATTTTTTTCATAAATCTCCCAAATTCCCCTCATAATCCTTCATTTTTCACTAAAATCTCCCTCAATTTCATTCTCTTCCTCTCCCCTAACCACTCACTTTCTATGTCTTAAGCCTTCAACCTCCCTTGTTAAGGTTGAAGGTTGTAGAGAACGAAAAAATGCCCCTTGCTTCCATTTTTGCACTTTAAAAGGCAATTAGAGCAAACAAAGCTCGACTTCGATCAAAATTTTAACCATGGGCAAGAATATAGTTGGTGAGTTATCCTAAGCTCCATCTCCACCTAAAAAGTCTTCGAGGGCTTTCTCCTCCTCCAATGCACCTTCTTGAACCAAAGGTATAAAGGATGTTGACCCTTTGAGTCTTTCGCATAGAACTAGAGGTTTAGTGTTTGTGAATGAGGTACAAAAATTGAAGTATGAATCTTTGAGTGCTAGGAAAACTAGTGAATAAATTTTTAGCATGTTGGCTCCTAGCAGACCTTGAGAATGCTTGATAAAGTGGTTGCTTTGCTTAGGAATGTAGGATGGATAGAGCATGCGGAGATGAATTATGTATCATATGACTGGTCTTGTGGTTGAGTTCTTAAGCACTATTCATGTTAATTGGCCTGAGATATATAAGGTCTAGAGTTCTTAATCTCATTCTACATGTTTAATTCCGATCACCGGATGAGTTTGAAAGAGTTCATTGCATTACTCCACTTCGTGATCATTGTGTGGGTCTTTAGGGATGTTCCAAGTAGGTGAAAACCTGACCCTGTTTAGTTGAGCATTACTTGCTCCAAACACAAAGCCCACACTGATATGTTTAGAAGACCTTGAGTCTATACCCCTAGATAAGCTAAGGCCACAAATATATGCAATGTTAACATCTATTACGTTCAACATTTAATAGCTTATATCATATTTGGGTGTAATGATAGCCAAAATGTTAGTAGGGAAGCAAAATTGTTTCTTATCTACTGTGCTTTAACAGGCACTCATGCGGGCAATAGGGCCTTCATCATTATCCACTTAGTGGAGGAAACCAAAACCACCTATGTTAATGTTATAGGTGTAAGGGGCACCATCACCACAATTACGTAACCTATGGGCCATAGTGGGAAGTTTGGCACCATTCAACCTCATTTCTTGGGTGGAAACCTTAACATTGCCACCCTAGCCTACATGTTCATTATTGTCGCAAAAGCTGGCATTAACAAATGCCTCATAACAAAGAAATCCCATTTACTTCTCCCAATATGTCCCGAAACAGCATAGCTGACAAAAGGAATTAGAATTATGATAGGGCGATTGTTCAAGAGGTGGTGTCACTAAGAGAGGGGAATGAGGGCGATGATGAGAACGTGGACTATAGTGGTGACGATAACGGTGAATGTTAGGAAAAGGGCTAAGATGCCTAAGAACCCGCCGGGACCTAAGTCGAGAATGAACAAATGCAACAACCCCATGACAATATCAACAACCTCCCTACTTTGAGATGGGGGTCCCCTTCTACAGCCCATGCCATTTGACTCCACTTTCCTGCACTCTTTCTTTGACCTCCAAGTGGAGGTACCTGGCCTACGAGAGAGGTACAATGCGGTCTGCGAAAACATTCATTGTATGACCAGACGCATGGATTCATTGAGGAGGGGGTTAATTATTTTAGAGGGTTTGTGGGCGGCCAAGAAGAGAGAGAGGTAAGGTGGATGAGAAGAGAGGAGGAACAACCTATAAAAGAGGCCCAAGAGTATTAAGGAGTGGTAACAGATGAATGAGCACATATGGTAACAATATGAGGCCATCTGATAGTTAGGGCAATGGTTCCATTCCCTTCTCAGGTGATCAAGATAGCTCCTGTACATTCTCGCCATTCCCGCTGCACTTTTGACCACCACCTGGGCCCAATAAGGCCAAGTGACTATGAGTTGTATTCCACGCCCCTCTTTTACTCTTCATTGTATATAATATTTTTGTAGGGGTTGTTGATAATGAATTTTTGTTAGAAGGGTATCTCATTTAGACTAAGTGTTAACATGTATGCATCTCCTCTTTCCCCTCTCTATATTATTAAGATATTACGCTTGTTGATGGCCATTTGAGGTGCAATTTGGTTATGATTGGCCTTATACTTTGAGGATTATGTTTTGGTGTTGTGATGGTGCAATCCACATGTGGTGGATTTGAGCGAATGATTCAATGGGATCCAAAGAGCATAGGTAATATACATAATTACATTTAGAGTAGTCTTGCATTTCAATTATAAATGCATCCATATGATGTCATATTCATTTGATTCCAAGGTATTCTTCCTTTGTCTTCCTTGTATATACTTTTTCGTTTTCTCTGCTCCTTTTTCCTTTCTCTTTTCTCGACTTTTTAGGGATTTTGTTCCCATAATGAGGACAATGTCCACTTTAAGTGTGGAGGTGACAAGGCCTTCCTCCATGATTTTTGAAAAAGAAAAAAAACAGAATTTTTTTTTCGAAAACTCAAAAAGATCTTCCATTTTCTTGTATATAGAGAATTTCGAGGGGAAAATGTGTGACTTTCATTAGAAATGATCCCTTTTCCCCTTAGATAGAAATAGAACAAAATTGGGGTGCATATGATGGATAAGAGGTTCAAGTTCTTGACAATACATGTTTAGTTTGACCTAATAGATGTGAGTATGGATGTAGGTGGACTCGTGAGGATTTGAGCCTTATCAGATCACTTCATCATTTGTGGTCATTTGTTTCCTTTCATAACAACGTCACTCAAAGTTGTCACTGTCTAGAGTTTGCTCTAAGTCTCTTTGAAACCACATATTGCATTTGTATGATTGATGAGAGGAAATAGCCATTCTCTGTGCATGTTTGTAGTCACATTAGCCAAAAAGCATCCCTTGTGCATAATTGTATCCCTTGCTACCCATTTTGATCCATTGTGATCCCCTTTATTGACCTTTGATCTTAAACGTTGCCCTTACCTAAGCTAAGACTAATGAGTATCACTATGATGAGGAGGTTCGGAAATGATGTGAGACAGTGCATATTTGGTGTGGTATATGAATAAGGCAAGAATAAAGTGTGAGAATTGACTTTAGTTTATGCAAATGGAGAATGAGTTACTTAGATGAAAACCTCTTTGCTAAGTGTTTTCTAAAAGAAAGAAAAAAATGAAAAAATAATGAAGAAAAGTAAAACAAAAGTAGAAAAAAGGAAAAGATAGAAAAATAAAAAAGTGTTGGCATGGATTATTTATGTGGTGTCTGGATTACTCACGTCATCACCTTATGTTGTTAGATGGGATGTGTGATTGTAAGTGATATATATTGACGATGGTGAATGTGATAGCTCATTAGTGAGGCTACTTAGCTCCTCATTTCCCAAATGTGATACCTTCCTCAACCCTTAAGATAAACCCCATTACAACCCTCAATAGTCCTCTTGATCATTGAAATGCACGTGCATCCTAGTGTTAGAGAATGAGAATTGGACCAGGTATAGTACATCTGTGGTGTGAGTAGGAGTGCAACTGTACCATTATTATAAACACTTAGGAGGAGAGTTGTGGCGTGAGAACTACCTCGGGTTGGTTGTTGTGGTAACAAAATGAGTAGCATGCTGCCTTCCGTCAATGTCATAAATTAGAGCCTAATGGCAACCACTAGGTGCTTCCACTTATCGCTAGGTTGTGTAAGCAATAGAAAATTTGCTGTGGCTGTTCTTCTTCATTTTCCCGCTCACTTTGACTCTTTGTTAGTCATAGACCACAATTATTGGCCATTCCCAAGCTTCAAGAGCTTATTGTTCTTGTATAAATTCAAAAGGTAATTGTTATATTCTTACTTGTTTTTGTATTATGTGCTTAATTCTTGACATTGTTAGTTGACATTTTGAATTTCATGCTTATGTGGAGGATTTTAGGGTTTGTGTGGCTTCGTTGTTTGAACCTCCATTTTAGAAAATTCGACGAGCAAATTTGAGTGTTTAGGATGATTATAGATATGTAAGGAACCATCAGGAGTTAAGAGTTAAACTTAGTTTTTGTTCCCTTACTGTTTTTGCAAATATAATTTCTTGATCATGTTGAATCCTTGCTGAAATGCTATTTGAAATTTTTAGGATGTGTTTGTAAGCATGAGGCGCTTGAACCGCCCTTTTTAGCTTGTAAAATATGTATATATTTTTTAGTATATTCATATAAACAATGGCTGGCACACAACCTTGCTCATTAAGTTGTCGTGGTAATGACAAATTTTCTGAGAATGAGGATAGGATTAGATCTTCGATCCCTAACAACTAGATCTATACCTCCAACGTGCTACAGTTATAAAATAAACATCAGCACATCTCTACTCTTGCTCGACAAGGCATGGTATGTTTTCATTTTTCTACCGAGTTAATGCTCGTTTGTTTTGACAATTCCTAAATTTTGTTAGATTTGATCTGATCGATGGATGTTCTATTTCTCATACCGTCTCTCTCTCTCTCTCTCTCTCTCTCTCTCACTCTCATAGTAGAATAAGGAATTTGTCAAGAAGTTATTGAAATGTGATTGATAACGAGCATATCCATAGGATTTATCTTGGTTTAATCAAGGTGATGATGACACCTTTCGGGTTCAACCCCATGATCTATGTTTGTATAGCTTAGAAGGCAACTGTTCATTGCCTCCGTAGGGATGGATGTAGAGGTTTAGGACACCACCAACACCCTCACTTACCCTTATGCATTTCTTCATGCTGACCAGGGTTCTTTTAGGTCCTCTGCTAACCAGGTTTTGTGACACCACCAGCACCTCCCAGTCATCCATATATATTTCCATCACTAAAATACTATTTGGATTTCAAGCCGTAGATGCATAACCATATCGCATTATTTAGGTCGTCAGTTGAGAGATGGCCCCCAAAAGTTGAACTTATTTTAGTACTTCATCATCAAAGAGGTGTTAGAGGGCTCCCTCGATGATATCTCCTATGAGTAACTCTTCTGCCTCTTCATGGCAAGCTTACTTGGTTGCAACATCTTCATTGACAAGGGCAATGGGACACATCTTCATTAGATGGCAAATGTGGATAACATAGCACCACGACATCGTTGACTAGAGCACTGTAACTTTAATTACCCTCTTGAAGTATATGAGGTTTGCTTGTAGATGTGACAGGAAGAATATGCTCATTGTGACCTCGGGAAGGTGCTAAGGTAGGCTTTACTTATTTGTTTTGTTTTATTCTTGTGCATTATGATGTTTCTTTTTTGTTTTTCTTTCCCTAACTTTGCTTTTTCTTTTGCTCAATTTTGCAACCTTGGTTTCTCAAGTACTTCCTTAGGATCGCTCCTAGCACTAAGGGTGCTAGATAGGTGCCCTTTATGGTGATTTTGACTCAGAGCAATCACACTAGTAAGTCCCTTGCCCTTTAGGGCATCACATGCTTCCAAATGGTCTTAAATAGCCAGACCATTGAGGATGTAAGTTCTAGTCCTTTGCTCTATCTTTTCTATTTCCTTAACATGTTGAGGTGCTCATTCTGGTGACTTGGGACCTTTGGAAAGATGTGAGAGGTATGCTTTCTAGCATTGGAAGGCTCAAGCCCTTTCTTGTAAAAGGGTTATCACACCATGGTGAGTACGTGAACTGCCAGATGATTCCTAGTTCAGTAGCTCCTCAAGGTGAAAGTAGACTATGTTAACCTCCTCCGTTGCCCTAAAGTAGATTGCTGAGTGCCTGGGTTGGGACAATTATACCTGTCACATGGGCCAGGGCGTTTTGGTAGATTTGTCCTTGTTGGTCTTGCCCCTAATGTAAGTTCCCTATTTGTTCATTTCCCTTTTTTTTTTTTAGCTTGCTATCTCTTATTTTAATATGTTGATTTGCATTATGTACCATCTAGATGGAATTGATAATGATTGCTAAGGTGAGGTATGTTGGTTCCCTCGGAGCGCAGTAATTCGAGAGAATTAAAGAGGTTAGGGATGTTATTATCCCTGCGTTATAGAACATCGCTCTTGATTGGCTGAAGTAAAATTTTCCTTTCGATATTCTTTTTTGATTCTATTCATTTTGTCAGAGTTTTTACTTGTTATCACACTTGTCATTCGTGGGTTAAATCATGAAGGGAGCATTGTTGCGATTCCAATAGTGGTTAGGCTTAAAGCCCCTATTCGTTGGAATAAGCAACGGTGTAGTTGTTGCTTGGGGGGATGACATAGTCAAGGTAGCACTATCTTGCCTTAACTTTTTCTTTTACCTTATGGATGTATTCTAGTGTAATTTGATATTATATCACATGGATATTCTTATTGTTGTCGTCATAAGGCTTTTTTAACTCATGAGCCACAATCTCCTCCCAACTCTTTAGAATAAATTACGATGACGGTTCCTATTTCTAATGCTCTAAGGACTTTTCTTAGTACACCATTGTCCATAGGAGTTGTGCCTATCACTCATGATGGATGACAGCAAAGTCAAGTCCCTTTGCAAGATGGGCTATGGTAGCTTCGACGACTATGGCATGGTGTTTTAATAAGAACTTTACTTTCTGCCATTCCCCTACCATTTTGAGATCACGCACCATTCATTGGGGTTATTCCTAATCAACATGTGTTTAGGTTGTAGCCTTTATATCAATCAGTAGATCTCACTTGTTTGGCTCTAATTCCTCTAGTTTTCTTCCACCATTCCCTAAAAGTTTTGTGATCTCGCACCAAGGATGAGGATTAGTAAGCAAGTGGCCCTTTTTCTTATGGATGTCTCTTATATGGATACTTTTAAATGCTCTTTTATTTCAATTTGAATAATGTGTATTTTGAGTAATGCTTTTTTTTTTTTAAACATATTCTTACGTAAATGACTTGGGATGGTGAATCTTTCTCTTAATTGAATTTTTTTTTTTCACATATTACCAAGAGTATGCTTAGTATTGGATAATTATTACTAAATGTTTAGTCAAGTGAGTCACCAAGAGAGTGAAAACGTTTTTTTAAAAACACCATATAAAAAACTAAAAGAGAAAGAAACTAAAAAAAGGTCCAAAAGGGTGAAAAGTTCTTCCCCTAGTTTTTCTTTTTATGTGAAGTAAGAATAAATTTTTAGAGAGAAATGCAAAATAAAAGACAATAAAAAGAATGGAAGAGAAGAGATTTTTTTTTTTTGGGTACAAGAACATTTACACGATAGTGGTAACTCAATTTTAGGGAAATGCAACCTGAAAACATTGAGGCCTATTAGAAAAGTGAAGGTGAATTATATATGTTAAGAGTTTACTAACTTAGTTGCATAATTCGAAACCTAGCAACTACCAGTGGCCCCAAAATTGTACGACTAGCCCCTAGCCATAGGCAAATTAATGTTGGTTTAGGGGCTGGATCTACTAGTGGTTGTTTCTTTGAAACTTGAATAGTTTGATGCGCTTTGCTCATTGATTCTAGCTATCTAGCACCTTAATCACACTAGACCTTCTTCATACTTGTTTTTCACGCCTTCTTCTCATGAGACCTTTAATTTGATGTCTAAATCCGAAATATTAGGGAGGATTTTGTTAACAAGCTTGAGCCCTATGGTCTAAATGCCCGCCACTTTTCTAAAACAAGACCACAGGCTACGTACGCTACTTAGTGTAAATGATTTTGAAGTTTTCATGTTTTTCATGCCCATGTAAGGGACATAGGTAGTGATAAAGGCCTATTTTTTTTCCTAAAGAAGCCATCCTTGAATTCCCTGGGCACAAAGGGCAAGTGATCATACCTCAAGTGAAAGAGTCTACTATGAAGGCATCTAATCCTTCTTTAGATTGTTTCCTAAAGAGGCTAAAGAGGTTACAGATGGAAAAATTGTCAAGCTCTCTTGGGCTATAAGATTCTTTATGTTAAGGCACTAGCGGGAATATTTTAGGGTGGAAAGACTATATGCCTATGTTTCTCATCTTATGCATAGTTTCTCTTTCATTGAAAAAGAGGTTTGGCCTTTGTAGCCCATGTTGTTAGGTATATGTTTTTTTAAGAAATAACCTATCCCAATAATCCTAGCTGAGACCATTTCGAAGTCCTCTTCTTCTCCAAGTACTGTGCTCTGTCTCTTTTTTAAATTGTTTTGCACTTAATTTCAACCTTCCCATATTAGTGCTTTCTTATAAATCTAACTCATGGAGTGGTTAATGTGTCCTAAGCCCTGAGTGTACAAACTTATGTGCTTACCTAGACATGCAACTAGGTACCTTAGGTGTGCAGAAGTGGCGAGAGTTCCTAGCAGATCCTGAAATATCCTTAGTTATTTATTAGTTGGAGCATCTAAAAGACTAGGTTGGAGGCTAAGAGGGATAGCTTCAGAAGTAGTACGCCTTTAGAAGGATGAAGAAGAGGACCACAGCATCGCCTTCAAAGAGAAGAGAGAATGATCTTTCTGTTAAATTGCTTACCATTGTAATAAGCCCTTACAATTTAGGGATTTAAGAAATTATGTTTTACTTTACTGTTAAAACCGCTAGAAATCTTAATGAAATATAATATTTTTAGGCATCTTTTATATTTCTTTGGATGTTATCCTTACTTTTGTGGTTTTTTTTTTAATTCATGCTTTGATCTCTTTTTTCTCAAAATATTAGATTAGACCCCAAATGAGGTTGATATAATGTGTCCCTTTTTTGGCATAAGCATTGGCTATGATGCCCTTGTGTTTTTTCTCTTTTTTCTGAAAGAAGAGGAGTTGCTAAGCTTCTATTAGACCTAGCAGCAGTAGGCAAATGTGGTTAGGACCTAAAGGTAGTAGAAAACTGTGGCTAGTGTATGACTGTCAAATTGTTTATATTGATGGGTTGTAATTACTCAAATTTTATGCCAGGTGGTCTACTGGGTGTCTTACTCAGCCGCCTACATTTTAATCCACTTTATTTGGATTTCCTAACATGTTTTTAATGTAGAACTTCTTCAATTGGTCCAAATTTATAAGTTATGAAAGCTCAAATTCATCTTTACCCATTAGTCTTATGGCCGTTCCTGGGAGAATTTCTTTCACATAGTAGGGGTCGGTCCATCGAGGTCTCAATTTTCCTTGAGGATCAGTTAGTTACGTATACCCATGTGGCCTTTGTTACTATGTTGCCTACTAAAGGCTTCAGTGGTGCACTTTTAAATGGAAAGGCCTTTCCCTTCTTTATTGATGGTTTTATATGTGGTGTGATGCTTGTAATATGTTTTTGTTGATAACATGCTAGTTCTTCATATAGGTCTTGTATCCAATTTGTTTCAAATGCCAACCCATGAAAGGCAACTCTTAAGAATAGAATTTTGGCTTGTATCAAGAGTACTACTTCCATCCTAAGTACAAAGAGCAATCGGTTTTCTCCTACAGATAGTCTCATGGACATTCGATATTGTCAAATGCAAAAGGGATTTCATTAGCTCAATCCTTATAATTCGCCATCATTTTGCATAGGATATTCTCGATTTTTATTTGCTATCTCTATAGCTTTGTTTATTTTGTGGTTTATCAATGATGGATTATTGGCACGGGTCGCATTCCATTTAAGAAATCTCACAGTCCTGTATTAGAAGTGAACCCATGATAGCTCATGTGATACTCCGCAATGATAAATCATATTGGTTGTAATGAAGCATACAACTTATTAAGAGGTAAGGGTCACATGTTATGTTAGTTCCACCCACTTGGTAAAGGAGTTAGTGGACACTAGAGTGTAGTTACTTCTGCAAAATGGTGAGTGACCATGGTGAAGTGAGTTTATATAGTTGTGATAAGGGCATGCGTTGGATGGCAGTATAATTTTAGCATTTATCACACTTTCGCGTAAACCAAAAGCAGTCAATTCCTAGGGTGGTCCAATAGTAGCCCTGCATTTGCATTTCTTGGAGAAGAGATTGTCATTCATATGGGTTTCACACTCACCCCATGAATTTCTCCATAAGAAGTCTTACCCCCTCCGCGTTTACACATGATAAGTTAATGTCATAAGCGGTTTTCTTATAGAGTATGCTATTATATTCCATAAATTATGAGGCATTACACATGGTAAGTTAATGTCATAAGTGGTATTCTTACGGAGTATGCTATTATATTCCATAAATTGTGAGGTAAAATCACGAAGTGTTTTTTGCGCCTAATTTAAGGAACTAAGATGGTATTCGCCTTTCTCGGGGATACTTCTTCGTTTTCCTCCTCTATCTTGAATCAGTATGCTAGTTCACCTCTTATGTCAATAGTGATAGCTACTTCTAACGTTTCATCTAGCATGGTGATCATGGACGCAAATTTTGTTAATGCGTCTGTGAATCGACTCTCTTGCCTTGAGAGGTAAGTGAAAACATAGGTATTGAAGGGGGATGTTATCTTTTTAAAGTGAGCTTAGTATAAGGCCATGGTCTAATTTTTTAACTTACACCATCTGATGATCTGGTTTATGGTTGAGCTCAAGTCCCTGTATATGTTCATGGGTTTGATTTTAGGTGATTGGGAGGCTTGCATTCCTATGATACAAGCCTCATATTACGTTGCATTATTTATGACCCGAAATCTAATCTAATGCAGATCGGGATGAGCGACCCTTATGGTTATACTATTGAGATGGCAACCCTGCCCTCCTTATGGTTAAATGCATTGTTAAAGGCACACTTTCTAACTTTCATCTTTTCCTAAGAGGATATCTTCAACTAAGGATCGTAATTTTCTTTTTCTTTATTTAGGGGATGATGAGATAGGAAGTCTGATAGTGCTCTTTCATTTTTAGATTTTAATGCTTGAAATGTAAGATGGAATTCAGAGATAGGGATCGTCCATCATGAAATCCTATTGTGAAGGACTAGTTTAGTCATGAGATACTTTAACAGGTCCACATTGCCTTTGACATTTAATTTGTTATTCAAAATATAGTGCCTTAATTTCTTACTAGCCTATACGAGAGCTAGGCATATTTTTCCGATTTGGGTACATTGAACCTCTTAGCCGTGGAACTTCTTTCTCAAGAAATAATGACATTTTCCCTTCCTTCACTTTTTGGGCCAGCATCGCATCCATTGTAGATTCCATTGTTGATAAGTAGAGTAACAATGGTAGATCTCCCATTGGTCGTTGTAAGACTAGTGGGTTTGCTAGGCTTTCCTTATGGTGTCAAAATGATTCAAATAAGGCTCGTTCCACTCTATTTGAGAGCTTGTCCTTAATTCCTTAAGGATTGGCTCACAAGTTATCATCAGCTTTGAGATGAACCGGCTGACAAAAAACACACACCCATGGAACATTGGATATGTTTTTCTATTATGGAAGGCATTATTTCGGTGATAAGTGTAAGCTTGAATTTCTCTTGAGCTGACTATGCATCCTAGATGCTTCAAATTGAGTCCTATCCAAAAATGCACTTCAATTGTTCAAGTGCATATTGTACTTTCATAGTCTTTGAAAAGGTTTTAGAGAGTAGGGACATGGCCTCCTATCGTTTAATTTTATGATCACGTCATTGACATAAACATTCATCTATTTGTGCACTTGATCGTACAACATAGTTTAGGCTGTCTTTTAATTGCTAGTATGGGCATTTATTAGGCCGAACAACATCATGGTGTAGCAAAAAGTGCCCCAATGCATGATGCTAGTAGTTTTTCGTTGATCTGCTTTTGCCATTTTTATCTGTTTACGTCCACCACAACCATTCATGAATGACGATAGCTGACAATAGATCATGTTATGCACTAGGAAGTTCACATGTGGTATAAGAAACTTAACATTTACGCTTACCTTATTAAAATTTCAGAAATCCACTCACATGTGGACTTATCAATCTTTCTTAGGCACTTATATGATGTTAGCCACCTAACCGAGGGAATTAGAAACTCTCAGGAAGCCGACATCTAGTTGCTTTTGTACTTCTTCTTCTATCTCTAAGGCTTACTCATGTTTCATTTGGCAAAGTTTCCATTTGATAGGCTTCGCATCTAGACATAGTGGAATTTCGTGTTGGGCAATCTCTCGATTAATAATCGACATGTCCTTGAAGTACCATGCAAAGGCATCCTAAAATTCTTTTTTGAAACGAACAAATTGCTCGTACCCTTGGGGAATCAAGGATGAACAAAACTCGAACTCCTTTGGTTCTTCATCCATTCTAACATTTATCATCTTTTGTTTAGGGGGTTAATTCTTTATCAGTCTAGACAAAATTAGAAAAATTCATTTCATTAGAATTTTGAATAAGTACATTAGTTTAAGCTTGAATAAAAATAGAGGAAGTATGAGACTCCCTCCTGTACATAAAGATATAAGTTATCTTAAAATGGGGATTTTCATTATGCTTTACACTCACACTATTGGGCTCTTCAATGGTCACATTAAGTCTTTTCCTCCGTTACCTGTGATCCTGCCGTAGTCTCTATGGGCTACTGCTAGCGCCTATTTATGATCTTCATGCTACTCCTCCCCCCCAAACAGCAACCCAAAGTGATTTAGGCATGTCCTAAGCCTAAGTTATTATGCATTGGATGAGTTTATTGGAGAACGTCCTCTTCTGGAAAGCACACTCATGGAATATCTTGAATCCTGGAAGACGTTTCCCATGTGTGAGAGGTATTTTGGTTTGAGGAATGCATAATAAGGTGCATTTTCCCCTTATTTTATGAACGATCCATTAATGGTCAAAAGGTACAGAGATATGCTATAGGTGTAGATCCTTTTATCTTGTTGGAGTTTTCTAAGCTTTTCATCCTAAATCTTCAAGTGCAGCTCTTAAGGAGAGGACTTCTACCATAGGCCAAAAAAGGCGAGTGAAGGGATTCACCTTAAGAAGTCAACATCTCTAGCCCTTTATAATTGGGTTTTAGGCAAGTAACCTATGTTCTTCATCATAACAATAATGTTCCTATCATGAAAGCAATTGAGGTTGAATGGAACTTCATCCTTTGATTTAATGATAGCATGTTCATCAACTATAAAGCTCCAAATTTCCACATCACCATCATCAATGATCAAACTTCCAAATTAGAACTTTTTTGAAATTATCTGAGTTATGAGATTTGTGCTTGTAATCATGATAAGTCATTTTTCTATCATTTTGGCCTTTTGATGAAGAGTACACTTCTTGGTCATGTAGCTAAGCGAGACCAAGCTTGAGGTTGAAAGTAGCTTAGATGTCCATGATATAGAAGGCTACCCTTCTTTCTGTCATCTGGACAGTAATATCAGGGGTGGTAGTTCCCAAGGACATTCTATGGGTGCTATAAGAAGATCATAGGCCTTATGTTGAATTGTCATATGCACTTTGATCATGCACATTTTTCTCGCCGTTTTAACAAGGTATATGTTAACTGATTATCGACTAAGTTGATCCACGTGAACTTATTTCTGGAAGTTTTGGTGAGATGTACACTCGTATGTAATATTATGTTTTATCACTTGGGAGATCTATATCATCAAAAGTTATGGTCAAGGTGGACCTTTTGGTTGTGAAAAAAACGAACAAATTCTTCAGGAGCAGCCTATACTAGGACTTTTTTGCTATAAAGGACTTTAAGAGTGCCTTTTGATGGTTAATAGAAGGGGCCGTAAGCTTCTATATTGTTATATTGGCCTTAATTATTTTTGACATGGTGAGGAGTAGGTCTTTTTTGACTCCGATATTATTGTGGGATTTTGCTTATACTCTTCTTAAATCAAGTGTGGGGATTTATAACTCCGCCTATTGTGGGTGAGGTGCTGGATTTCTCCCTATTTATCTTATTTTACCTGAGCAGTTTAAATAGGGACAGGGGTGCCCTCTTAGTCATCGTTTGTATGCTCGATGGGCTTGATGATGCATTGACGTTCAAGTCTTTTTAAGACTTCTCTCTTCTTAATTCCAAGTGTCATAAAGACCCCGTAATTGCTCCACATCCATAAAACCTTCACTACGTTGACCTCATTTACTATTTAGCTGGAGCTAGTGGCTTCTTTCTTATCTTGGAAAGAGCCTTTATTATTTGGGTAGGGGTTCTTTGGCCCCTTTTTCATGCCTTCCTTTACAAGCATCCAAACATCATCTAGCATGAATGTGCTCAGGGGCTGGAATTGGAGGTGTTGATTATAATTCGGCGTCAAGTTCTTAACAATTATACAAAATCTCTTTCACCTGTTCTGTTTAAGTCCAAAGAGGCTTTTGGCCTGTATCGGGATGGAAAGCCTAGGAAACTTTCTATTTCATCTGACGCCAACATTTCCAAGTCATAGAGTGTGGTAGTTGCTCCATGTTGTAAGAATATTATGATAGGAACTCCTTTGTTTTGCTATGCTATGTACTTGCCCTCTATGGGTATAAGGAATAAAACTAGTTAACAACGGTCTCTTTCTTAAATTAGGAAAGGAATATTTGTGGAAAAAATGGCTGGTCTATGCCCTTCAGGCATATGTTATTAACAAAATTTTTTAAATGGGAGGAAGGATTACCCAACCCTATAAACTTTAAGTTTTTAGGAAAAGAAAGCCTGGTAAGCAACTTCTCTTTTGACAATGGTGTTTATAAGGTTGGTGTATGCACTGGTTTTTAAATAATTAACATCCCCTTTGGAGTTGCTCTAGTTTGCTAGTTTTTTGATAAGGAGATGGATTTTCCTCAATGAACTGAATGGATGGAATGTAGATCATCCTCTCTTCCTTTTTTAAATTCATGCTCATGCCTTTTTTGACAATTTCATTTATGAGGTCTTATTCGTCATTTAGGTTAACCTAAAAATTACTTTCCACTAGTGTTAGCCTGTCGGCCGTGGGGGTTGCTATCTGATGAGTGACAGTGGGTTGTTCTTCGTGACGGTGATTGTTGCTGATTTCATTTTCTGCCATGAAGTCAGGTGCTTAACTTTTAGAGCTCTGGGGTAGCTGTCTTATTAGATAACCTTAATGGTCTTTTCTTTAAAGGCTCATTTTAATTTTAAAAGACACAAAATTTGAGACCTTTGTGATGGAAGTTTTCTTCTTTAGAAAAAGGCAAATGAAAGGAAAGGAGTTGCGACTAGATGCTATTTTAGAAAAAAACAAGTAGGGGAGAAAGAAATGAAAAAACCTTTAATGAAACGTTAAGATTACCAGTATTACGGGGCCAGAATCTTAAGTAACCTAGGATACATCGAACATTAAAAGGAAGTATGGGGTTAAAGGCATAATTATGCTACACTCGTAGCCTTTCAACCCCTAGTAGCATGGAAGACGCAATCATTACGCTATAATGACATCTTAGTATGACCATTATGGTAATATTCTAGCCACTGTCGATACGAGTCTAGCAGCTATTGAGTCGCGTCCATGGGCCACTAGTTAGGCCTTTTTCTATTCATGTTAGGGTTTTGGTTCTTAATTAAAAGGATAAAGGATATTGACTCATGTTTTGAAAAAAGGTTGTCTTGACACATAGAAAAACTACCAGAACACTTAGTATTAATTTTTGGCAATCATACATATGAGGTTTGATAGTAAATATATGTTCAAAAAGGGGTGTTGTAGAGTCGATGGTTATATGCGATAAGACAGACTTGAATCTTATTATCTTCAAAGTGCTGCATTTTAAAGAGCGGCACGATGGTTTTCCTTAAAGGCGGTGCCGTGAAAGAGTAGGAACTGCAAGATGTAAAAAGGAGTTCCACATGATTTCGAGGATAAAAGGAAAAACCTAGGCATGTCCTTTACTTGAGGGTGCTCTATAAACTTTAACATTTACCATGCCCGAGCACATAATTCACAAATGCCTGCGTGACACAAATTTGAATTGGAAAATGAAAAGTTCTAATTGCATTCATTTCTTTCAACTTTCACCCACTGACTTGCATATCTCTAGTGGAGTCATCGCTTAAAGCAACCTGATTGATGGTTGTGGCCCACACCAGAGGTGACATGAGGCTCACCACGGCTCAACCGGCTCTCCCATCGATAGCCACCATCTTCCGAGTGGGTGCATCGGATTGGCATTTTAAAAGTGCTAATTATGTGGAGTGGTGTAGTTAAATGGATTAAATCTTCAATTTTAGAGTTTTCAGAGCATTTTAAAGGAAAGATATAAGCCCATTATTCTTTAGAAAAAATGCAGCTCTATTTTCAACCAAATCCTCAAACTAAAGGTACAACCAAGAGATATAGGATTTGAGTTTGAAGAAGGAGAAAAGGTCTTTTCTATAGGATTATAATACCCGATATCTTGCGGTGGTTTATTAAAAGTGTCTCCATAGCTACGAACCATGACAATGGATCCAGGGTCGAAGATGCGGTCTAACATATGATGAAAGCCATTATTAGACCGCCTGCTTCAATACTAGCCTCTTCTAGAAATGGATGTGCAAAACGTTTAGGTTTTGGTTCCACGCAAAAGATGTTTGTTATGAATTGTTTGATTTGTGAGGGAAATGCTAAGAAATGTTTTTATGACTATCACTAATAAGCCATTTTTATAATGAAAAGAAATGTAATAAAAGCGAGAAGCTTTATAATTTCATTTTATGTACAAAATAATGAATGATAAACAAGCAGTCATGAGGGGTCAAAGAGAAACATGATTATAAATAGAAGAACTAATGAAATATTTAAATAGAATATTTTCTTTGGTTGTTGACCCTTAAGATCTACCTGAGCTAAGTAGTTAGATAAGCAATATGCCTATCTTTCCTTACTCCAAAGTGTGTTAAGGTTGGATAAAGACGAGTCCAATTTCAAAAGAGTTTGGGAGAGAATTTTAGTAGAGTTTTCTTTCCCAAAAGTATTTTTTTTAAAGAGAAAGGGAGAATCCAAAGAGAAATAAAGTTCTCCCCAGGCTATAGAACATGTGTGAATGAGTGGTAGAGGGTCAATTTTGATAGTGCTAGTAAGACAACCACATCAAGAAAATTATAAACCAAGAGCCAAAATTTAAATCATTTTAGTCATTCAATTTTCATAACTAAGTTATAGATGCTTAATTACTATTGATGAGAAATATGCTAATCAGTTGCAGCAATGTTATAAATAAAAGTACATGAGATTTATGAAGTTGGGACCAAAGGAGAACCTAGCGGTAGCTGCTAGACCTCTGTATTTGCTGTTGGGCAAACTAAACTTATTGGTGGGCCCTAGCGACTGCGTGTATCATGTCACTAGCCCCTATTTTAGGCCTTAAGTTATTTTTTAGTGAGAATTCGAGCGCAAGGTAAGGACCACTCCATTGGTTATTACACTCACTCATCCTCATGATCTCAGGTTTAAGCCTCTTGGTAGCATATAGCACAAAACCTTAGGGTTTTTTGCCTTTTTGAAATTGTTTTTCAATCTTTTCGATTTTTAGATGCTTTTTAAAGTCTTTTAGGAATTTTTTATAGTGAGAAAATATTTTATTTATGGATTGCCTTTTAGAAATTCGAGCATGATGTTGCTTCACCCTCAGTGGGTTTGGTAATTGTCATCATCGGGCGACAAACCCTAGAACATGCAGGCACATGTTTCTCTAAAATCACATTGGCACCAGTTTGGTGTGTAAAAGGTATGATTAGATTGGAACAATGTAAAAGGATGTGTGGAACACATTTTTTAAGACATATAATAGATACTGTGAATACTTGGTGCTACCACTTCAGCTGACAAATGCTCCATCAGCCACCCAAACATTGATGAAATTAGTGTTTGTATCATGTCTGTGAATGTTTGTTTTAGTTCATTTTTTTATTTTATGTAAGTTTAGAATCCAACATATAGGACACTTAACCAAAGTACTGCCATTATTACAAGAACATGAACTCAATGGCAGAATGAATGAGTGTGCTCTCATATTGAAGAGAGTATGTGAGGCAGATCATATCATTAGAAAATGCATCCATATACCTAGAAAAAGAGTCAAATAGTTGTGAATTGACCTCAACCATCAATCATAAAGTAATTGTCGGGATTTTTAGGTTTGGCTCGCAGCTATAAATAGCTTGCTTAGAAGCATGACAAGACACTACAGAAAATGATTCGCGACAAGGGAAAAATATGGTTTCCCTCTATGGATCCTTGATGGTATGGGAACGTCCCTAAACCGAAATGTCTCCTTTATAGGGAGAAATTACTTGAGGTTAAAGATGGTCTATATGGTGCAAAAATAAAATGACTGGAATTGCCACCTATGACCTAAGAAAGGTTAGGGTTTCATAGAACAATTCAAAGAATATTTTTAGGAAAAAATGACTTATATGCCCAAAAAATAAAAACAAGTGAAAAGCTAGTTTGAGAAACTAACATAATGGACCTGGTAATGTAATTGGATGAGAGCCAAACAGCTCCGCCTATTAGTGAATTGCTATTTAGACATTCAGAGTATTGGTGAATTGCTATTTAGAATGAATTGTTAAATAATTAAAAAAAATGAATACATGTACATACAAGAACACATGGCAAGCATACAAATAAAAGACTTAGGGCTAATATATTGGTTAGAATATAGCGGTATGCAATTAGATGAGAGCCAAACTGCTCCATGTATCAATCATTGTAGCAATCAAATCTATTCACTCTTTGAAAACAATATGCATTTCTAACAAGGGCTCCATAGTTAGTTTGGGAGCTCCACTAGGGAATGGCTAGGGATTGTATTTCTATTTGTTGATTGTGTTAAAAGACTTTAAAGATGACTCATATTAACCGCCGAATTGATTCGAATAAAAACATAGAAAGTTACCTAGGGTAACAATCTATACTTGAGCCATAAGTGATTGGATGAGTGGATCAACTAAAGTGCGGGCATGATTGTAAAGATAAGACCTCTTAAAATTTCTATTTTTACTAAAAAAATGACATTTGATATGGAATAGCAGGAAATTTTTATAGAGTTGATGGTTTGGTGCTTGATGGCTAGTTGTTGTCATAAACATCATATCGAGTCCTCGCTGAAGATGGCTCACCACAAAACAAGGGTATACGATAAGTTAGTCGGCCACATGTGATCTAAGAGACAGTCCACCAAGTGATGGGGGATTTGTGTAGGCTACTTTAAGCAAAGAGGATGTGTACGTACCATTCTAATGATCTGATATGGATGAATTCATGATTACAACTTTCACGATAATGAAGGACTAAGGCCATGCACTAAAGAATAGGTATATTGTATGGGCAAGCTTGTAAATATATATACAGATATACAATAATAAGGTTGTGTATAGAAATCATCATTCTATATTTAATCAAATTTGCTTATGACTCATTATTTAGATTAAGAGCAATTATAATTAAAGTCATCCCTGCAATAATTTTGAAAATCCTAGGCTCAATGCCATTTTGATTTCAAAATTGTTGAGTTAGCATCATAGCCTATGTATCCAAAGGCATTGCGACTCAAGGACCACATTCTCGCCCTTACTTGAGCCATTGTTCTTTCAGTTTTGTTTCAGCAAGGTTGTGCTTTACCAAATTAAGTACGATCGCCACCATTTTCCTAGGAAAATATGAAACCATTTTCAAAAGTAAGATTTTAGAATATAATCCTCACGATCCATGACAGGGATTGACTTGACTCCAATCAAACTGGCCAAGAGTTCGGTTTGGAGTCGAGGTATGAATAGTGGTAGGGCCACTAATTTACCCACTGACATTGCCCATTCAACATTAGCCTCTAGTAGGGTTAATAAAAGAGTATTAAAATTAAAAATTCTAGCAGAATTGCCAAGTTCATGTGAAATTATTTTTTTTTGGTTTAACCATCAAAGATATGATCTTTACGGGTGATCCCTTGGATAAAGCCATTTTTCATGGTCTCTATAAGAAAAAATTAGAAAAAATAAAATTAATGATGACTTGGATTAATTACATAGTTTTATGTATGATATCAGAACTAGAAATCAACTAAAATAATCACATCATTAGGAAGTAAAATAATTGAAGTCATCATCTTGTTTATAAAATCCACTATAGCAAGAGCAAAATTTCCAAAGATTCAACCTTTGTGTAGGTGCTATAAATACTATTTGAAGACCATATTAAATATTGTTGATTATAAAAAAAGAGATGAATTAGAGAATAACTTATAATAGGAAAGGCCTATACTCTTTGTAAGGAATATTACCTAGAGCAAGGCCAATCTCTCTAATAAATAGGAGAAAAAAGACTAAAGGAAGGGTAGTCACTTTAGGAAGGATAAGAGAAATTGTATGTGTGTGTCTTTTAAGGGAAAAGGATGGATTCCTTTTGTACTTGTAGCAGGTAAATAAACCTCTATGGGGTTTGTAGATTTATGAGAAATTCTTTTCTAAAAAATAGATTAGAAAAGATTTTGGGCACTACAGGCTGCTTGAGAAATAGCAGGGCATGGCAACGCTATTAGGTCAGGGCGATAGGCCAAAACCTACCTAGACTGTTTCTTATAGTAGCCAAGTCCAACAGCTTATTACCAAGTCAAGGCATACTCTAAGACAAACGTTTTAATTTCAAGTGTTTAATTATGAGGCAATTCACCACCAAGTAGTCTGTCCCATGCTAATGCAAACATAAGGTCTCAGATTCGAGCTTCTGCACTTACAATGTCCACTAAAAAGATGTTAATTCAATTATGGTCTAGTTCTTCACATTTTGAATTTCTAGATAGAAGGTCAGAAAAAATTTTTGAAATAATTTTTCTATAATTATTTTACGCAGGAACTACCTTTAAAGATCTTAGGAATGCATTGTTTTGCCACTAATGAACAAAATTAGGTATCATCACGCAGGTACTATGCATGTATCGTGTAATATGTAGCCAATTTGGGTATGAAGATAACTTAGGGTGTCTATAGAAGCCTTACTTTGGTTGAGGCTGAGTAAAGTGAAGGGAAAACATTATCATATCATTCAAGATCTATGCAATCACTCTATTTAACAAATACATTTAAGAACGAAAAAAAAAAAAAAGATGTTAGGTAAGCATATATGCAAGTAACCTATATATTTAGCCAAAGTGTTTAAGAATGAATGTAGATGATAGGCAAGATCACATGTGAACAGCCTATTTAGCCAAGGTGTTTAGGAATTAATGCAGATGATGATAAAAGTACAGAAGTAACTTATTTAGCCAAGGTGTTAAGGAATGAATATAGATGATGATAAGAGTATGCAAATAACCTTTTTTGCAAAAGCGTTAGGGAATGAATACAAATTTTGGGTTAAAGGACTGATGCAAATAGAGTTATAGGGTGATTTTTATGGATATTAAATTTTCCATGTGTCTCCTGTTGGGAAAGAGGCCAAACTGGACTGAATGAGTAAGAAATTGCAGATACTTATATACAGGCATGAAAGCAGATGAGATATATTATGCTATCAAAGGATGCATATGCAAGCTTATTGTCATGCAAAGAGGCATGTATTGGCGCCCTCTTACCAACTCTTGGAAGTTTGTACCCAGCATTAAGGTGTGGAATCGAATAAATCAGCAGTAGATCGCCAAGACCTAGTGGAAAGTTGCTGAGGATGACAATAGAAAGAGGCCAGCGGCTTCCTAGAAACGTGGTCCTCTCTCTCTAATCCCTTATTTTCACCTAATGAAGTTTTAAAGGAGTTGAATTAAGGTAACTTTTGGTCCATGAACTCAAATTTTCATGAATTTGTTTAGAATTATGCTTGGACTTGTGAGTTTTTTTAGGTTTAAAGGAATTTAGGGCTTTTGTGCTTTAGATGTGAAACCTCCATATTTTCAAACATTGAACTAGTATTGCTAGATGATTTTCCTGGGGAACTATTAGAAATGTAATTTAGCCAAATTTCTTATAATGTGCGCGTTTAGTGAAAATTCATTTGAATATGTCAATGATTCGAAACAAAAATTTTTAATTTTGATGGTTGGGCTTGTTTATGCCCATTTCTTTCTTATTTGAAGCTCAATACATGTTGAAGTGTGAAATATAAATGCATTTTGGTTAATTCGACGTGCTTATTATCATATCCAAAAACCCATGTTAGAAGGGTCTACATGTATTGCTAAACATCCTTGACCTTTACATTATCGCTAAGAATGTTCGTGTAATTTCTTATGATCATCAGATGATGTTTTAATGAATTCTTAAGATGTATTGTAAACTATAGAAGTTTCATCATGATTTAATTAGTTGGAAATTCATGAGTGGTTTGTTATGAATATAGGACTTTCTAAGCATCATATAAAAGTGATGTATAAATTTTCATGGTCATTCAACAATGTCTCAGTCACTTTTTATATTCTTCTGAATGTTGCCTGAACTTCATCATTTAAATGTTTTCTTGATTATACGTGCTTTCAAATGGCTAGATAGCAAACTGGGCCTAGGAAAGACCATGTAGATATAGTGGAGACAACCATCTATGGGAAGATGACTATAGGACTAGGAGCTTGATGCTAAAGAAGTCATTTGATTCCTGCAACTTAATGTATACTAAACCTAATAACTAGAACATTTATACTATGGTGGAGAGTAGAATGGTATACTTCATTTTCTATTTTTGATGCGCTTTGAAGTTTTAGTTCGTGTTAGACTTATTCTGGTGGTTTGCATTTTTATAGGATCAGGATTTCACTAAGGTGTGTAGATGTACTTAGTAGATTCATATCACCTACCAAGGCTTGTATAAGGATGGAAAGATGCTCATGAAGACGCAACTTCTACGAGTTCATCATGCTTTCACAAGGAGCTTAGAAGTTCCAACCTTGTATTGATATGGGATCTCCTCAAGCACTTCATGGGATAGCATGAACACTTTCTATCTACCAAAGGGCAGATGGTGGTGTCCCCCTTTGACTTCTACTTGTGGATGAGGATGGCCTTCAAAGAGAGCCCATTGAGATTGACATCACTTTTGTGGAGGAAAGAAATTGTCTGGTAATAAATTTCAGGCCTGATCCTCTAGATGGAATGTGGGATTAAACTCTGTATGGTATTCCCAGCTTGGTATAGCTTCCCAGGTGGGAAATATAGAAGTGGAAAGAAGGCCCACCTTTTCATCCCCTTCCCATCTTTCTGGCCTTTTTCATCAATAGGTCAAACTAGGTGCTGCTCTATTGGATTTATGCGAGAAGCTAAGATTGTGGGAAAGATGCTTTGCCAACCTCTCTTTCTTACCTAAGATCGGCCTCTTGATGAAGTGATTATTAGGTGTAGGATGCTATTCTTGTAGGCTTTTGGTGCTTACCCTAATTATAATCTTTCTATTATGATTTTTTGTCTTGCAATTTATAGGGTTACTTTATAGCTTGTATTATGTTTGCAACATTGGTTTCTAGAGTATTTTACGAGAGTGTCTCCAAGATCAAGAAGCGCCAATAGCATTTCTGTGATGAGGCAATGAAAGAATGTCCACATAAAGAGCAAGTTATGTCATCTAAAGGATGCCAACCATTTTAGTGCTGGACTGAACCTTCAGACTCTAGATGGTGTAAGAAGAATGCTCTTCTCGTTGTGTTTATCACTTCCTCTTAATGTTCTTTCTTATTTATTACAATTGCTACTTTAAAGGTGCTTAGGACCTAAAAGCTCAGGTGCTATCATATTAGAGTTCATCCTCTTCAATGCTTTTGGCCAGATACAGTATATAGGGAAGAGAGTGGTGAGGCAAGTTCTTTCATGCTTGCCTCATAACAATTTTGGTGGATACTCTTCTAATTACCATGTTTGTGCCCACTATTTCTTTGATAATTTCGGTTTCATTAGAAAGTTGGTTACCCTCAATGTGTATGTTTTATATTCATGCACTTACTTCTTCCTTGTAGAATCAAGTATGGTTTCTAGTTTTAGAGCCTCGAAGGATGATATAATGATACTATTGGTGTCGAGCGGGAAATTGACAATACTAGAAAAATGGTGATTTCTTAGCCTCATCTTAGTCTTATCTAGATGCATTAATGGGCCGCCACATTTCCATTAGTGCATACAAAAAGGGTTGAAATGTTCAAGGTCTAGATATCTTTACCCTTTTGTCTATCAATGTTTGATGAAGTCTTGAGCCCTTGTGGATTAACTATTGTAATATTTGGATAGTTCTTACACTTGGTGATTGTTCTAGCAGTAATGCAAGAAAATCTTCAGTATAATTTCTATGCATAAAAGGGTCTATATGAAAATTATTTTACTCTAGGAATTACCATGGGCTTATGCTATATATAAACTACCTTGTGAAGATCCTCTTTTAATCAGTATGTGCATTGATTTCTTTACTATATATACAAAGATAAAACACAAATATAAATCACATAAATTAAATAACCACTAGAGTTAGAGTAATGGTTCAATTGTGATAACTTTAGTAATAGCTGCTATAAAGTGTAATACGCAAATATCAATATAGTATGTCATAAAAAATGATGCCAAAATAAATACAAAATCTAAAATAGCAAGGTAGTAATCCTAGTACTGCATTAACCACTAGTAACAAAAAATGGGTGCATTGTTTCCTTAAAAGTTGAACCAATATATAATATGATAAAAAGAAAACTATTAAATTTGATAATATATTAAGATTCCTAACTTAATTTGCCAAGATATGGGATCATCAAAATTCTTCAACAACCCCACCTTGTCTAGCTAAGTAGGAAGTGAATTTGAAGCTGAAGGACTAGTGCAAACTGATTCACTGCCAAGCTTCTTTCCACTTGATTCATCTAGAAATTGAAAAATAGATAAGCAAAAGTCCATTATTAAAATATGAAGAAAATTATATTTAGTGGCCAAATAACACCACATATAAGAAAATTAGTCTAATTGAAGTACAGATTCAAGGCCTTTAGGGTAAAATCAAGAATACAAGGAACGCAAAGGATCATACAAATTTACACTAAGAACCCTGGTTAAATTGACAACATTCTCAATGCGATTCTCAACGCAACAATAAGTTTTATTACATCAGCTAAATCATAATTAATTAAAATTTAGGATGTTGGACAGGAAGTAATACCATATATATAATTCTAAATTATATTGGGCCGTGATGTAATCCTTGTTCTTTTGTAAACCCTAATTACTCGTATTAATAGATGCCTAGCTACCCTAGTTAGCGTAAGCACGCCAATTACCACACATGGCATCAGAGCTTCCCTAGCAACATTCTTGATGCCTTGCTCTCTCTTCTCGCCGGCAAGCATCTGTCCTTGTGTCATTGCTTGGTCAGCTTTGTTGGGCTGCTAAGACTGGGATTCCTCCCCCTGTGTGCTTTCGGGTCACGTCTCTTCTTGAGGAACCTATCACTCTATCACCATATGCGAACATTGGCATGGTGATTTCATATGCCAAAACCCAGACCAAGGTTGCCTATGTGAATGAAGCACTGCTGCTGCTGCTGCCCTCAGTCCCTCTTCTTTCTCTTGGTCATTCATTCCGTCCATTCCAACCACCGGTGCTCTCCTCTAACCCTCCTATCCCACGATATCCCTTGTACTTCAACAACTTTCCCTTAACCCATAATGCTCGTCCTAGTCTCCCTCTTAACATTCCCTCACACTCTACAGATGACAATCCTTTTGCTTTACCTTCCAGGCGCTTTGCTAGCTCTCAATACGAACCCAGTTCGTCGAGCCAAATGCCTCAATTTCCTACTATGCAAGATCCCTCCTTTACCTCTCTTCTTCACTTTATGTAGCCCACACGACCCCTATCATCCATTTCTATCAATCTGGCTGCCCCAAATATCACGAACCTCGTAACCATGCACCTTTCTACTGTTGAAGACTACCTCACCTGGCAAACTTAATTTATGGTGTTACTTATCTCTCGTTGATTGCTCGGTTTAGTTGATGTCTCAATCACTCCTCCGTCCATGTCACTGACGTCATCCTCACTAAGGAGGTTTCATATAATCCGAATTTTCAAACGTGGCTTACGCTCGACCAAAGCATTCACTTATGGATTTTTGCAACTCTTTCCCCATAAATTTTGATTGATGTTCATGACTCCCCGACATCCTCTCATGTTTGGGACAAATTACATCGTTGTTTAATGCGTTTTAGAAAATGATACTTCGGAGCTTGTTCCATGAACACCTTCTTCGAATGTAGTTGGTTGTAAGTGGATTTTTAAAACAAAATATGCTCTGATCAATTGACTGCTACAAGGCTCACCTCGTAGCTCTTGGTAATCACCAACAGGTAGGTATTGACTACCACGAAACCTTTAACCCAGTTGTTAAAGTGTCGACTATTCACTTAATTCTAGCAATTGCAGTTTCTTTTAACTGGAGCATTCATCAACTCGATGTGAAAAATGCTTTCCTATATGGATTTCTTAATGCGGAAGTTTATATGCCACAAGCTCTTGGTTTCCTTGTTCCTTCATGTCCTTATCATGTTTGTTCGTCTCAAGAAGTCACTCTATGGCTTAAAACAGGCCTCTTGGGCTTAGTTGCATCGGTTTAGCACATTTCTCTTTTCCAGAGGTTTCGTTTGCAGCAAAGTTGATGCCTATATGTCTGCCTATGGTCAGCACTTATCCTATTTCTCTATGTCGATGGTATGCTCCTCACTAGTAATAATCCTGCTATTTTACCTGCCTTCATCACCAGTCTGTCTGCTCAGTTTGCTATGAAGGATCTTGCTGACCTTCATTACTTTCTAGGGGTATAAGTGGTGCACACTCCTACTGGTCTCTTTCTTTCTTAGTGTAAGTATGTCACTGACCTGCTTGGAAAATATCATTTTCATGCTCTTAAGCCTTTACGCACCTATGTGTGTCTTGAACCACACTATCCCTGACTTATGGTGAGTTACTGATCCTACTAATTATTGTTGCATGGTTGGGGCACAACAGTACTTTACTTTAACTAGACCTGATATTGCTTATGCTGTACATGCGGTCTCTTAATTTATGCATGCTCCCCGTACCTCTCACTTAAATCTTGTGAAGTGCATTTTCAAGTACTTGGAGGGCTCTTTTGATCATGGCTTACAGCTCCATGCCAACTCTTGGCTAGATCTTATGCTGGCCATCTGTGACTTTCATTAGGCTGGCTACCCCGATAGCTGTCGGTCCACAACTAGCTTTGCTGTCCTTTTGGGTTCCAATCTCATCTCTTGGAGATCTAAGAAATAGCCTACTATTTCCCACTCATCTCCTAAAGCCGAGTACCATGCTGTTGCCTACACTCCAACTGAAATTCAATGGCTTTATCAGCTGCTTCTTGACTTGGGCATTTTGGTACAAGTTCTTATTCGACTCTTCGGTGATAACATCTTCACAAAGTATTTCGTGGCCAATCCTATTCTTCACAGTCGTAGCATACATATCAAGGTGGACTACCACTTTGTCCGCTAGATGGTCTCCCGTCGTCATCTTCGGGTGAAGTTCATCCCCACTCAATCGCAGGTCGTTGACATCTTCAGGAAGGGCCTGCCGTCACAAATGTTTCACCAATTCAAGGCCGATATCTCCGTAGTTCCCCAATGTATAGATTGACAGGGTGCAATACCATCTATGTATAATTATAAATTATATTGGGCTACAATGCAAACCTTGTACTCTTATAAACCCTAATTGTTCTTATTGATAGATGCCTAGCTAGCCTGGTTAGGGTAAGCGCCCCAATTACCATATAAGAAGCACCCACAACAACAACACCACCACCTCCCAATGTAGGTCTCGCTTTCACGGGATCTAGGAAGATCCAGATGTAGGTAATGTTACCTCTACCGGCAACCCTGCCCGTAGAGAGGCTGATCCCAAAAGGCCCATAAAGTAAGATTTTTGTGAAAACATTTTATAGATGAAGGATTTTGAGAAAACATTTTATGGAAAGAAACTAAGGATAAGCAATAGAGAATGAAATATGAAGTGCTAATAAATCAGGTAGTAGTAACTATGTAAACATAAGTACAACATAGTAGGGGAAGGTGCTACATCTCGATAAATAGGGGTAGGCAAACAATGTCTCTTCCCAGATGTCTGTAGTACCTATATACAAACATGACATACGAACAAAGAACTCACAACCAGATCTACCCTACTGCAACCGAGAGACAACTACGAGGCTAACTCTCTGAGATCTAAGGTCCTAATCCTATCCTGCCACAATCTCCTATCCTGAGCCATGTCCTCCATCAACCCTACAACTTTTAAGTCCTCTCCAATCACATCGTCTAAACTCTTCTTTAGCCGTCCCCTCCCTCTTTTACCTTCGAGGATGTTAATCCTCTCATATCTCCTCACTAGAGTGTCCATATTCCTTCTTTTCACATGGCCAAACCATTTGAGCCTTGTTTCTCTCATCTTATCTTCGATGGGAGCCACTTTAACTAAGTCTCTAATTACTCCATTACTAATTCTATCCATTTTTGTAAGACCACACATCCATCTAATCATCCTCATCTTTGCTACCATCAACCTTTGAACTTGTGTCTTTTTTATAAGCCAGTACTCCGATCCATTCAACCCAGCAAGTCTAACTACCATACGATAAACTTTGCCTTTTAATCCTACGGGCATGCTCTTATCACAGAGCACACCTGAAGCATACTTTCATTTTTGCCAACCCACTTATATGCGCTGGTTAATATCTTCGTCAATATCTTCTTTCTGTTGAATGATCGAGCCCAGATACTTAAACTTCTCGACCTTTCGTACCGCCATCCCATCAATGGTGACTTCTCCCCTTGCATATTCCCTCCCACTGAAACATCAGTGTAGGTATTTAGTTTTCAATCTACTTACTCTAAAGGCTTTTGATTCAAGAGAATGTGTCAATCCCTCCAACTTGCCATTAACTCCCTCTCTGGTCTCATTAATAAGAACAATGTCAATTCATCTTGAATCCCATTTGTAAGCTTATCCATAACTGGAGTGAAAAGAAAAGGGCTTAAAGCAAAACCTTGATGCAGGCCCACACCAACTATGAAGTCATTGGTAACCCCTCCTGGCATCCTGACACTCGTCTTACCTCCCTCGTACATATCTTGAATAGCTCGAATATACTCAGGTGGCACTCCTTTCTTTTCCAAGCGCCTCCGTAACACTTCATGCGGAATTCTACTCATGTGCTTTTTCCAAGTCAATGAACACCATATGAAGATCTACCTTTCTATCCCTGTGCAATCCCATGAGCCTTCTAAGGAGGTAAATCGCCTCTGTGGTCAACCTACCAGGCATAAAACCAAATTGGTTCTCTAATATTGAAAAATCATTCCACAACCTTCTCTCAATCACCTTCTCCCATAACTTCATAGTGTGACTGAGTAGCTTTATACCCCTATAATTATTACAATCCTAGATATCCCCTTTGTTCTTGTATAATGGGATGACTGTAGTAAACCTCCATTCTCTGAGCATCGTAGCAATTCTAAAAACAACATTGAAAAGCTCTACTAACCACTTTAATCCCTCTTCACCCAAATACTTCCACACTTCCACCAGTATCTGATCTGGACCCTTTACCTTCCCATTGGTTACCTTCTTTAGGATCTCTTTAATCTCGTCCTTACTAATAGGTACACACAGTTAAGGATCAAGATGACTCCCTCTACTTTACTTTCCGTACTTTGAAAATCTTACATCACTTCACCATTGAGGAGTTCGAAAAAGTATCCTTGCCATCTCTCCTTGATTGCTGCTTCCGCATACAACACCTTACCATTTTTATCTTTGATGCACCTCACGACGCCAAATCCATTGTTTTTCTTTCCCTAACTCTTGCAAGTTTAAAGAATTCCTTCTCACCTTCTTTGGTATCCAGTTTTTGATGTAACCTATCATAAGGCATGCCCTTAGCTATGGCGACAGCTTTCTTGGCTACCTTTTTTGCTGCCTTATAAATAACTCTACTAATCTCCTTTTCTTCATCCATTCCACTGTTCACAAAAGTCGTGTATGCCTCCTTTTTCTCCTTGACTTTCCCCTTTACCTTCTCGTTCCACCACCAGTCTCCTTTCATTCTACTGCCACCTCTCCTAGATGTACCCAGGATTTCCTTAGCTGACCTTCGAATGCATACTACAATTGCCTCCCACATTGTGTCTGCATCCTCTACCTACCTCCAATCTCCTTCTTCAGTAATCCTCTCTCCTAACTTCATAGCATTCTCCTTAGTAAGATTCCACCACCTAACTCTAGGTTCCCCAACACTCCTTTTCTTCCACTTTGAATATTTGAGCGCCACATCCAACACTAACAACCTATGCTGAGTTCCTAAATACTCACTTGATATCACCATACAATCCGTATAAAACCTCCTATTATCCGCCCTAACCACTAACATCTCATAAAGGTCACCGAGTGGTCCTTCTTTTTCTTAAAAAAGGCATTTACCACTAACATCTCATCGGCAACCGCGAACTCTAGAATAGAAACTCCTCTATTGTTTCTCTCCCCAAACCCGAAACCTTTGTCAGCTGTATCATACCCATCTGCTTCGGCACCAATTTGACCATTAAAGTCTCCCCCTATGAAAAGTTTCTCGGACCGAGGTGCGTCCTAAATTACTAAATCCAAATCTTCCCAAAATTACTTATTAATATCGCCCTGCAAACCCATATGAGGTGCGTAAACACTAACCACATTTAGGGCTTCTGATCCCACTACTGCCTTAATGGCCATAATACAATCACTCTTACGTCTCACTTCAACAACAAAGTCAACCAAATCCTTCTCAACCAAAATAAACTCTATTCCTAGCCTTGCTAGACCCCGAATACCACAGCCTATACCCATAAACTTCTCTAGCTTTAGCCCCCACTTAGGAAGCACCCTAAATATGAACCAAATATACCAAAGCCCTAAAACTCTACACTTCCTTGCTCAAATAGGATTGGGGAAAAAGGTGATTTATTTCTGTAGCATTGATCCCAAATACGTTAGTGATCAATTAGTTATGGGCAATACATTTATTCTTTTCTCCATCCCATATCAATAGGGTGAAGGTGTCTTAGATTTGGCAGTACACTTATCACTTAATCTTTATTGCAAATCATCCTAAAAAATCAGTTTTAATCCATTCCCACATTCTCACGGCACCATGATAATAAAATTAAATAGCAAAAAGATTAAAGTCATTTTCATACATGCATGGAAACAAAATCTAAAGAACAATCACAAACATGGATGAAGAAAAATCACCTTATTCTCATTGAAGTTCATAGAGACAGCTTGATTTGGCAATTATAGTTATCTCTCGTACCACTACCATCAAATGTCTATCTAAACCCTCCTTAATCCATGTCCACTATCACCGAGTTACATTTGCACATCCCTAATCCCATAAATCTATTGCTGTAATTTTCATTTCTAACTTTTTATTATAGGAAATGGGCATAGATTAATTTCACTCCCATTCATGGTGGTACCAAAACATAATAAGTTATCCCTACATTAGGTCACATAACTAAAGATGAAAAATTTCGAGAAATTCCTAAATATAAAACCCACAAAAAGAGGGAGGAACAGTTGTCACACAAGTGATCTACAGAATATATGTCATCAACATTGTCTCTCCTTTGGCAAGCATGCTCTTTGCAGTAAAAGATCAGTAAGCATTTTAGAGTCCACATAATGGACTATAGCCCACTACAGGCCCACAACATAGTCAAATTCAAGCTATAAATTAAAATTTAAGCAATAAAATTCTAACACCTAGTAGGCCGAACATGTTACAAAGCTCTATTTCCAAAGCACCTCTCTCATACCACGCACACAACAAAATAAGAAAGAAAACAATCAGTAAGTTTAAAACACTAGCATTCGCAAGTCTACCTTTATCACTAGCCACATGTGAGACTACTTCAACAGCATCGAGGAATTTCACTATAATTTATCCATTATGTACCGCCATCAGCATAAGTAAGAAGATGGCCTTATGTCATCCTAAATCCACTTTGGCAGTAGGAGATCTATATTGTTGGCAGAGAAGCTATAACCTCTTTTTTTGAGGATACTTTTTACACTAGAGACCTCACTTCAATCCATTATCAAACTGTATTGATAACACATAATCTTACATAAAAGACGAGAACAAGGAAAGTGGAAGTATTTATAATTGTCACCTTTTAATAGGGTACTACGATGACCAAGCTTAATTTATCTGCCAAATTATTTATGGGATGGACTATAATCATGAATAAAATTAGGGGAAAGTCTTTTTCCATCTCATAAAAAATCTAAATAAGTCTTGTTTGATCTTCTTGTTCTTCATCACCATCAAGGGTAGGTGAGCACATATACTTGAAAAATGAGTATACGTTGTAAGGTATGTCAATCACTTTCATGGAATGTGATGCTCAAAAAACTACAAAGAGGATATCTTGTTTTAAAATATGATTATCATGAATCTTAAGATTTAAGAGCTTCAGTTGTTTCATATTAACACATTTAGAGACGTTAGATCCATATATGTCTTAAGCATGCATTTCTATAATTTTTCAAAATCTCCCTTTCTCATCCAAAGACAAGGAATATGGAGCTGTGGGCGTGATTGGATCTTGATCAGGGTAAAGTTGAAGCCAAAGATGAGGCTTTATCCCTATCTCTTCAAGAATGTTTTCACGTTCGCATCATTTGCACTTTTCTTCTCATAATAAGAAGACTTCCCAATAAATTCTCACATAATTCTTATTAATATGCATCACATCTACATTATGTCCTAATAAAATATGCTTCTAATAGGGTAACTCAAAAAATGATTTTCTTTTAAATCTAAAGGACATCATAAGTAGCATCAAGGTCTTGAATTTTTTGTTCTTTTTATCCTATATTTCGATTTACTCCATTACATTTGCTTTTTACAAGTTTGATGCTGAACTTGGTGATGGTGCTTTTGGTTTACTACTACTGTACATAGTGCTCAATAGTTCATAGTGTAGTGGTGGTTCTCCTCTTATTCAATTAGTTGGTGATATGAATTGTGATATGGGTTTTCAATTCGTCATCTCTAGTTTCATTTTTGTGTTTTAATATTCTGAATTTTAGTTGCACATGTTGTTATATTTTTAGTGACCAAAGTTTAATTATTGATATCTGGTTTTAATTTGGAGATATAATCTTCTTTTAAAATTTTGATTTGTCATGTCTATTTTTTGAGGCATTGGTATTTTTGCTTGTTGGTTGGTTGAATAAATGATTACGTTTAAGTCGATCATAGATGACAATGCTGATCATTAGCTTAACTTTTGTTTGTGAGTTGTTGGTCAACATTAACTTAGAACTTTAGTGACCTAAGATCATAACTCATCCCTGAGAATGATCCCCTCAAGTATTACAACAATAAACAGTGTGCTTGCGGGCAATTACAATAAGTTTTAGAGCCGTTGCTGTTGATGGTGCCTATGAAATTACGTTGAGAGTCAAGTCTTAATGGTCTTCTTAGCCTTTGGTTTATTGTCTATTTTTGCTGGTTAAAAATTTGAAATTTGGAAAAAATGTTTCAAGAACGGCATTTTTCAGTTTCTCATAACTTGAGCATGAACCTTTTTGTTGCTATTTGCCGAGATTTATGATTATTGTGCTGAATTCAATCAAAATTTTAAAAAATAGAAAATTTGTGAGGTCATAGCGGTCGGTTTTATTGCTGAATTTAGGAGTCATGTTGAGTATGTCTGTCCTGGGGTCCATACTAAGATTCCTGGTGAGGTACGAGATTTCTTTGAAAAAATGGCTTAGGACACAAATGACTTTGAAAATGCTTATTGGTCTCTTACTTATTCTATTCCTTATGAATCACAGGCTAAACGCACTTGTTAGACTCAATTTAATAATACTTGCTTTGGGTAAGCTTATGTGTCTCCTGTTTTGCATTTAATGTGGATCTTCTGATCATGATGCTTATAATTGCCCACATTGTTATATTTTGAGGCTTAAAGTGCAACACTGAAATAGATGGTGAAAGATATGAGTCATAAAATGATAGAGAATATGAACGAGACAATTGTTGAATGTTCTATTTGGTTTAATATGAGTAGGAAGGATAACAACTTGTGTGAGCCTTACTCCAATTTACGATCTCTTAAACCTGAAGCTAGTCTTTATAATTATTTTGAGCTCTCTCATCTTACTAATTTAGATGATGACATTCCTTTGTCTGACATAGAACAAGAGAATGATCTCTCTATGTCTTTATCCCCTAACTTTACACCCTAACCTAGCACACTTAGGGATGTCACTAAGGATAACCTAGTTTCTCCCGACCCACCTACTCCTTCTACTCAGTCTTACAAACTTGAGAAGAGTGAAGAATTTGGGAGTACTAGTGAGTAAGACGAGAGCAATTCTTATGAATATGAGCATGTCAATTTTAATAGGCCCAAAGATATTTACAAACAGGAGTCATGTAAAGAGATGGTAGAGCTACCTAGTTTAGAATTTCATAATTACTATTTCTATATGGAATATGGGTCATTTTCATGTATGTTTGATGAAACTGAAGGGGGTTGGTGTGGACATAGATGTTTAATATGAGTTATTTTCTTTTGAACATATAATTACTAACCTTCTTTTTGGGCCATCTAGGTCTATCTTTCCTAAGTTTGAGACCTTTGTCACTATGAATTTTGATTTTGACTAGACTCATAAGCATATTGTAATCCAGAGGCTTTAGGAGCTAGCACCCACTATTTTTCCTAGACAACGCATTGATAATGACCAAATTGCTAGGTTAATGACCAATTTGCTTGTAAATTTTAACTATATATGTTTGTTTCATGATTAGACCTAACAATTTGATAAGTTGAAATCTGCCCTTAGTTATGTTGCATCGATCATATGGATGTACTTTTTCTGGCTCTAACTCTTTGATTTTTAGTACTTCCATGTGATTAAGAGTTTTTCTTCTAAGTTTGATAAGCTATTATGTAAACTAATGGGCTATGATTTTGGTAGGAATTTTCAGCTTAATATAAAGTGGTTGATGATCCATGATCCACTATCTAAACGGATTTTAAGAGGTTATGGCTTGGGTGTATTCCTGCACCTAACCTAGTGTAATCATTCCTCTTTATTTCCTTTCACTCTGAATGAGGACATTGTGTAATTTTGATGTAGGAGTGGGGAAAATTTACTTCAAAATTTTTGAAAAAAAGAGGAACAAAACAAAAAAATGAAAATTTGAAAACAAAAACCAAAAAGTTTTTTTATTGGGAATATGTGCTATTCTGATTGAGTGTGTCTTCTTGTACCTTAGTTGTTAGGTTCTGTATAAGTATGGTGTACATGATAGGACTTAGTCCACATTGTGAGATTCTATACCACAGTCCTAACCCTCATATTTGTAATGCTAACTATCTTGACTTTGGTAGATAATTGGTGAGACCTTATGCCTTTTAAGACTACTTGATTAATTTTATTCTCATGTTTTTCTTCCATGTGTGCCCCTTTAACGATTACATCTTTAGAACATATTTTGACTCTATTCAAAATCATATTTAGCATTGGGTTGTGTTGTATTGTGTTCTTCCATGCCGTTCATTTGCTTGTTTCGAAAAAAAGAGAAAAAAGAAAACAAGTTTCCAAGAAAAAACGTGAAATTTTTTTTGTAAGAAATTAAAAATTCGTAGGAAAAAGAAAAAAAAAAAGTGTTGTGAATAGGAGTCCATGGCATGGATCATTGTATATACTTAGTTGTCATCATTTCAACTCATTTTCAATGGTTGCTTTTGAGAGTTGTGCCTTATTTTAGTATAAGTAGTTGGGAGAGTACGTGATTATTATAGTTGGTAGAAGTGTTAGGTCGCTCTTTGAGTCACTTGGCTTTTAGCTCAACATTTCCTAAATTGATTGTCCATCTCTTACCCTTAATCCTTCGCCCTTTTACAGCCCTTCTAAAGTCCTCTTGATTAACATGTTGCATTTTGCATTTGATTGGTGGAGAATTGAAATTCCTAGCAAGCCTATCATAGTTTGCATGGTTGGAAGAAGAGTGAAGTTTGTCATACCTTAAACACACGAGTGGGAGTGTTCAACATGCCCTTTAAAGTGAGATTCCACCAATAGAGGTTATTCATATTTCCTAAATGTGTTGAAAGTTGGTGTATGGATGTCCTCAGTGTGAATTAAAAATTTCTTAATGTGTTCATTACGTTTATATGTGATCTCATGCCTAAGTTACCAAGGTGATGTGAAAAATTAGAATGTGCATATATTTTCCCTAGTGTTGTTTAAAAATCTAGAAAGATTTCTGGTTTTTGTGTCTGCTTTCTTTTCCATTTTCTTTTTATTCTTTAGATATTTTGTAGACATAGCTTCCGCAAATCCTCACGAGACCTTACTCGTCCAGTATGGATAACCTAAGGGTTTAAAGAACTTGTTTTCATATGCTAACTGCAACCGTGATTCTAGAAAATTGGGCTGTGTTTTTTTTTTTTTGCGCTTTTCTAGGACTTTTAGTTTCATCTTACTCCAGGGCTAGAAAAATTTAGGTTGGGGGGTACCAAAAGCTTCTTGTGACTTAGCCCTCCATCTAGTGCTTCATATGGACTAAAATTAAAAGGCAAGAGATGAGATAAGAGCCAAAGAAAAGGGCCAAGGGGAAAGAATCAATTTAGCTACCAAGTATAATAAAATGCAAATCACGAAACTTAATATCAACTCAGCTAAAATTTGATCAGAGATACATAGACAACAAATGAAATAAATAGTACCCAAACCAGAAACTCATAAATTTCATTAATTCAATAAAAAAGGGAAAAGAATACATAAAACCTAATCGCATGTCAGAAGTTAGTGATTCCTTTAAGCTGGGCTTCAAGCATGTCTTCTTTCTCTAACACCAAACCACATTGTGCACCTCTAATGAGCGAAAGAGTTAAGTGAGTGAGTGAGTGAGTGAGTGAGTGAGTGTGTGTGTGTGTGTCACTACAAAAAAAAAAAAAAAGGAGACTTTTACTAATAGGGCTTATGTGTTGGTATAAATGCTTTTTTATGTTGGTCAAACTCAATACCAATAGACTAATATGTTGTTGCTAAACTATTGGAAAAACAAGGATGGTAAAAGTTATACCATCAGATAAAGTCATCTGTTGTAATTAATCACTAATACCAACAAAAAATCTTCTATAGGCATTATTATAATTACAACAATAGGTACCTTTCTTATGCTAATATCTTGATTTAGTAGTGAATAAATTGTTGGTTTTGTTCCTTTCTCTACCCAACAAACATATCCAACAAAATCTATTTATTGGTAATGTTTTTCCTCCCTCGCCTAGTAGCTCTTATCTAATAAAACAATTTGTTGGTATAGTGACTCCTTCCTTTAATTATATGCATATCGTTTGGTAATAACCGAGTTGCATGTACCTGATTTAAATTCTTTATTACAATAAATATACAAATATGATGAAAATGAAACTTGTAGGTAAAGTAATTTGCAAATATGATACACTTGCTATAATGAACACAAGTATAATGAAACTAGCAGCTAACAAAATCCTTAATTCATTGAATGTTTATTATTATAAAGATACATGGCACCTAAAGAAGTTTGCTTAATCTGAAAAGCACCAATACAAAACTTGCATAGAGTTCTTGGTTGAACATTTACGAAATCGTGCAAACAAAGTGAGCCAACATTAGAAAATTAAATCGATATGTTACTCATGATGTTCTCGTCATCTTGATTTTCCTCAGTGATCCCCTCTTCATACTCTTGACTGTTTACATTTGTATTCTTATCATTAACATCATTGGCATCATCGGCCACCTTTAGTGAATAAGAAGATGACCCAATATGCCATATAAAACTGATAAAATTTCAAAACGTAAGCAAGAAATTAACGTAAAACTAACTATACGCTTCAAACAAAGCTAAAAAATCCACATAAATTCTTTTCCCCTCATGTAGCCTCATTGGCCTCTCCTTAGTGTTGCAACTTATCAGCTATGTAGTTCAAAGATTGGTAACCAACTGTTGTGATTTTCCACAACCGTACAATTTTATTGTTGTAGCACTTGAGAGTGCTGAGCCTCAAGGATTGCTGTGAAATTCGATTATCACTCAACTAATCTAGGTTATTTTCTAATTACAGTATTACTGAAATAAGGAAACATATATGATACATGGAAGCTGAAGTTAATAATAGTTGACTTGTTTCTTCTTATTCACTAACTAACAAAGAGGTCATCCAGTATGGATTTGTAATTAAATAACATAACAGCATTAAACCCAAATGTGTGAGCCAGATCAAAGCTTCTAAAGTTTTGAGACACTACAACCAACACATTCAGAGGGCCTTTTTTTAATGAACTCAGCACAATGATTAAAGATGACTTAAAAGCACAAATAGAACCTAAAATAAAGCATTCAAGAGTTAAAACAAAAGAGGGAAGTTGAGCATGAGTCTTGAATCAAAGCTTGTTGATTCATACCAAATTGGGCAGAAATTGAACCCAAAAATTGAAATCTTTTTTTGAATTTAATTGGACTGTAGTCAATACACAATTTTGTGGGTAAAGAAAGCAAATATGGAAAACTAAAAAGAAAAGATGAGAAATAGAAAATCAAAAATAAAAAACTAGGACTAGTTTTTTCTTTCTGCCATCCTCTTCTCCCTTATATGCCTTTGACTTTGCTCAAGTTATAGAAAAAATGCCACCCTTCAAACCTTTTATTACCTTAATTAATCCTCAAAGGTAAACTTGTAACTGTCCATTAAAGCCCAATTATTCACTCGAATTGATGAGAGAGATGGAGAAGCTAACAGATTGAGGTTATCTGGCTGATAATCGTGATGAATGAGTGAGTAAAATAAAGATAGAGAAAATCAAATAGAAGAGGAGGGGTCAAAGAAGAAGGAGAACAGCAACACTAGTTTTCATGTTTTTGAGCTGTGAGGAGATAGAAAAAGAAAAACGCTGGGGGGACTTTGGTGTCACACCGCATGCATGGCTTATAAGTAAACGTGAAGCGAGGTTGAAAATTTTGACTAACCACGCAAGTAGGCATGGCCTAGGTCCAGAAAGCAAAGGGGCTACCGAAAATAACAGCTCATGGCCCATAGAGAAAGAGGTAGGTAACTGGCCTGGGCTCACGTACAAGTCACATGATGATTTAAGTGAAGAGGGGAAGGGGCTCTACTAGGCTTGCGCAGCTGGGCCAGTGCAAGAAAAATTAGGATGAGCCCATATGGAGAAAGAGAAGAGAAGGAGGGGAAAAGAAGAACTGGGGAGAAAACTGGGCTTCGGGTTTCTAGGTGTCGAGGTCCGCGAGGAAGGTAGGGAAGGCGGCCTGGACCTTGGCTTACGCCGAAGGCTAGGCTCGCCTCTTTTGCTCCTCTATTTTTATTTTGTTTTCCTTGGTTTAGCACATTTTGCTTTACCTTTTTTTTTCCTAAGAAATTCATTTATTCGCTAAGTTCCCACATTCCTACAAAACAAGCAAAACTTATGAAAATCCTAAATTAATTTATCTTGGGCAAATATTAGATAATAAAAGGGTATAAAAATGGCAAAATTTCAAGTTAAACAATGAGCCCGAATCGAAATTTTGCTTGTACTAGAGTAAAATAAAACAAAAATTATAGAAAAAGAAAATAAATTCCTAAACCACTTTCACGTGAATTACGGTTATACTTAGCATGCACAACAAGCCCTTTAAATCCTTAGGTTTCCCCTAGTAGATTAGTAAGGTCTCATGAGGGTTTGTAGAAAATATACCCATAAAGTCTTAAAAGAAATCAAAAATCAAAAATCTCTCTCTCTTTTTTGGCAAAGTATAAGAGCAACATTAGGGAAAAGTATGTACACATTCCAGTCAACCGTATCACTCAAGTAACCTATGCATTAGATCACATATAAACACATTGTACACATCAAGAAATTCTTAATCCTCACCATTGACATTCACACATAATCTTTTGCCCCACTTAGAAAATATATACAAGCCCAACTAGTAGAACCTCACTTGGAGGATATGTGGACAGTCCTGCTTATGTATTTTATCATATTACGAGGTTCAATCAATTCACATTCCAATCATACAACCTATCATATGCTTAATAAAACCTCCACCGCTCAAATGCACAATGTAACACGATAATCAAGATGGCTTTTCAGGGCTATAATGAAGGCTAAGCGTAAAGGGTTTGGAGAGGGACCATCGATTTAGAAAATGAGGAGCTAAAAGCTAAAACTCTAATGAGCAACCAAACACTTCTAGCAACTACAATCACATTTTCCCAATATGACAAAATAAGGCACACCCCATAAAAAATGAACCATTGGAAATGGGTATGTACAATGACAATGCATTCATGCCAAACACTTTTCTTCACAACATTTTCTTTTTTTCAATTTTTTTAAGATTTTAAAAATTTTTTAAAAGTTTTTCCCAATTTTTTCTTTTTCTCCTTTTTTCATTAAGAAAATGAATGAATGGCATGCATGAAAATAACAGAACTCAATTTCCAAGCGGTCACAATGATACGTCCCCTCACTATAACCAAGATCAAGCACCAATTACATAAAATACCCAAAAGCTGCACACCAAATATTGAAGTATTCCTTCATTAGTTTTGGCGTAGGTATAGGAAAACGTGATTAGTCCAAGGGCTAAAATGAAGGGTTCATAATAAAAAGGGTCAAGGCTCAAAGGATTAACAAAGAGTAAAACATTCAAATCAGAGTGGCAATTTGGAAATGCGACTTACAAAACAAATGAATACCTCTATCGTGTTACTATCATGGACATGTGTAACACCCCCAGCCTCTAGGGTTAAGAGCGTTACGTTTTCTTATGTCTTACTTAATTTCTGGGACAAAACGAATAGAGTTTCCTCTAAAAATTGACCGTTTCTAAGCTAAAAGCCTTACAAAAATCCCCTGCAAATCAACGGAAGCACACAACATTTAAAAGAAGCGCAACGGCCACACACCGGAGTTCATAACTCAACGAGCCACCCGCTCGGAGTACACCAAACAGAATAGTTCTTCAATGCAAGAAAAGCAGAAGATACAAGTCAATGGTCTACACAATCAGAGTACTGGGGTTTACGTCCCAAAACACAGCTTATTTCGAATAAAGATATCTAACTAATCAGATGGTTGGCTCACACGGCCATACAGAGTGACTCATAAACAATATGCATTATATGAGCTAGAAAACTTAGTTTACAACAATTACAAACTAGGAATACGTTACATCACATTGTTAAACACATGAGTCTACTTCTATATGGCACACATGAGTCTTTTTCGAGTAGGGGTAGACTCCAGCTCGCATAAGTAGCTTAACTTCCACCCGTCATAACAAAAGCCTGGGGAAAGGCGGAAAAAGTAATGGGATGAGCAACCACACGCTCAGTGAGAATTACCCTACTCCCTAAAACCCAAAGCAGTTGCAGGCAATAATGCTAATAATAGCCACATATCACGTATTCATACTTTACTATCATAATAGGCAATCAAAATCCCCAAGAAAAGATCATCGCCCTTAAAACTTCATTCTGACCCCTCAACTCGTTCCTAGGTCCTTAATGACAAATCTTCCTTTCTAACAAGCACTCAGACACTTAATCGAGTAGCATAAGGATGAATATGATGCTTTTAAACACACTTGTGAAAAACATAGTGACTTACGTTATATGCCAAGAACTTATAAGTCATGCAAACTTCTTTAAAACTTATAACTTTTCTAAAAACTCATGAGACACCCAAATTGATAAGAAGAGCTTTGCAAGAAACATCCTTTCTTAAGAAATGCACCATTAAAAACTTAAACGTTCATCATTGCTAGGCTGTAACCAACTACACTTGAAATTCATGTAAATTATATTCAGAATACATTCATAAAATATATGCAAGTTACGTGCATTTGAAAGCTTTCTTATTTTCTTAAAAACGCCTTACTTAGCCTCTTAAGGCTCGTATTCCTTTAAAAAGAAAGTCCTTCTTTTCACTTATTAGAAACTTACTCATAGCACAAAAACATCTTATTGTGCTGGCTGGGGAGGGCAACACCGCCCTTAAGTGAGATCGTCACTCTTAATCTACGTTATCCCCGGGGTATACGTACTTATCTTTTTGCCAAAACGCATCTCAGCAGATAAACTCAAACTTTGATATTGTCATCTGTGGGGCAACAGCTCACACCAGGATAATCATATCCTGAGTCCAGTCCCCCTCAAGGTTTTCTTACGCGCCACACATCATAAGTTATCTGGGGAACAACTCACACCAAGATAATTAATATCTTGAGTCCAGTTCCCAGGAACAGCTCACAGCAAGATCATTCATATCTTAAGTCCAATTCCTAACTTTTCTTTAGGGGGAAACAGCTCACACTATCTTTGCGTCCAGTTTTCAGGAACAGCTCACACAAAGATAACTCATATCTTGAGTCCAGTTCCTACCCTCTGGCCAATTGCCTAGCACTTTCTTAGCTTTTAAGATCGTATTTCATATCTCTTTTTCAAATGCTTACTTCGTTGAAAACTAACTTTTTAAGAAAACGACTATAGTCTTTCTAAACGCCTATAGCCCATTTTGTTTTTAATTTAAAAACTTCTTATAGATGTACTAACTCATAAAACAACTTTAGTTTTAACTTTAAAAGCTTCGTATAAACGTAATACGTCTGTTAACACAAAAATCGACTTCGTAAATGACTTAAAAGCTTCATATAGGTGTGATAGGTTTATTAACATGTAAATCAACTTCCTTTGAAACTTAAAAGCTTCTTAAAAGCGTAATAAGCTTGTTAAATCGTAAAAAGATTTCGTTTCTAACTTAAAAGCTCTGTATAAACGTAACACGACTACTAACTCGCAAAATGACTTCATTTTTAACTTAAGAAACTTCTTATAGACGTAAAACATTTGCTAGTTTGTGAAACGACTTCATTTCTAACTTAAAAGCCTCGTACAAACGTAATACGATTATTAACTCATAAACGACTTCCTTTTAGACTTAAAAGCTTCTTATGAAGGCAATAAGCTGGTTAATACTTAAAACGACTTCACTTTAAACTTAAAAGTTTCTTATAAACGTAACACGTTTACTACATCGTAAAACGACTTAGTTTCTAACTTGAATGCTTCGTATAAACGTAATAAGTTTACTAAATCGTAAAACGACTTCGTTTTTAACTAAAAGGCTTCTTATAAACGTAATAAGGTTGCCTAATCATAAAACGACTTTGTTTCTAACTTGAAAGCTTCGTATAAGCGTAATAGGGTTGCTAAATCATAAAAACGACTTCATTTCCAACTAAAAGGCTTCTTATAAATGTAAAACGATTGCTAACTCATAAAAACGACTTGACTTTTTAGATCAAAACCTTCTTTTAAACGTAATACGTTTGCTAAATCGTAGATCGAAACTCAATAGTGACTTAAGTAAGCAAACTGCATGCAAATAAACTAAGCTTCATAATTAGCACCTTAAAGTGCTCTTCTTCGAGTCATTGAAATCCTTTTAAACCTAAGGAGAAGTCGTATACAAACCAAAGCCTTAAGCATGTTCAAATCCCCTTTTAGTTCACTTTTTAAACTTTCTAAACCTATTAGCTATTCAGTCGAGTCACTAACTGAGTAGTTCGATGATTTATGATTTCTTATAGGCTACGAACATTTTCATAAACTAACAGACAATTGGTAAGTACTTAGAAGCATTCGAAATCATGAAAACATGCATTTAACAATCTTTCTTAAATATGTCTGTATTTCGAAAACTATTCACTTAATGTCACTTAACACATTGAGGGAAAAGGGGATTCACACATAGCACATTCGTGCACTTCATATCACCATTCGTTAAGCCACACATGGCCTCGCTATCCACATGATTGCGACAATTCACAACCCTATCTCCCTCCTCACACAGCACCGACCATAAGAGCCTCAAACCACTCAATAGTTCCACGTCAAACCGTCTAACTGCCAAGCTCGGTTTAACATTGACATGCACAAACCAATAATACATAGAACGATCATAAATAAATATGACATTCATGCTTAATAGTCAACTTAGAATTTTAGTGTATACTAAGCTGATACAAATAGAGACTTCAAGCAACATTTACTTTCCAGTTCACAAACCATTGATCATAGGCATAATATTTCGTTGCAACTGCTACAAATAAACTGTCAATGCACCCAAACTGATTTAGCCATAACCCTTTAAACATTATTCAGTTTATTCCATAATCATTTCAATCACTCGGCTAGCATCCTTAGGCTTCAAGCACAATTTAACTAATAACTAATAAATTAATCACACTATGACAACATCCTTTTGTTAAGTATTTCTCCAATCTGCCAGGTTATTAAAATTCAGCATCAATCCGACATGCATTTAACCTTTATCAATTCTGAACTTATTAATTGTCAATATGAATACCAATTCACCCAACATGATTTCCACGCTCAACTTCAACATATTCTAGCTAACAGCGATAAAAACGTTAAAATTATTAGTAATTTAGGAGGAAAGGAACCCTCACCTTGAACCCAAGTTAGAGGCTCGATTCATGGTTGTGGGCTCGACTTTAGGGGATCAAATAACTCCACTTTTCGACCTTGCCCAGTGGTCAAACGAGCAGCACGCGATTCACGCCCAAATTCCCAAAACTCGAACCCTAGAACAAGCCTAAATTCGGTTATCCACTTGATATTGAATTGGGTGTTTGTAGATACGAACTTTCACCCCAATTTATAGAAGATTGAAAGCAACTAGAAGCTAAATTACATGGCCTTACTGGGCATGCATTCAAGCTTCAATTCGGCACCTAAACTGCTTGAAACAGGTTTGGATTTTACTCTGAATTTCAGCCTAAATTCGCACGAATTGATACTAGCTTGGAGGGTGGTCGAATGGGTGGCGAAAATCGGCGCCCAATTGAGCTTTGGAGCCGCGTTAATGGAGGAGGAGAGGAGAAGAGGAGGACGGGTAGCAGAGAGAGCAAGAGAGAGACTGTCAAGGGGGGTCGCGCATGAGGTAGAAGGAGAGGGGGTTTCACGCAATTTACCAAAATGCCCTCCCTCACTTTATTTTTTTGTTCGAAGATGAGTCATATTTGATACCACTAGTCTAATTTGTAACTCGAATTCTAAACCCAAATCGATAATATAATCCTTCAACTATTCGTTTCCAAACCTATCTGGGTTCGACTTAACAACATCGAACTACTTCTAAGATTGACAACCTAATCGTATTCGAGTTTCTAATCGATTTAGTACTCGTTAGTAACTGTTAATAACGCTTATTAAAAATCATCGAAAGATTTTCAAAACTAATAATAATATTAATAGTAATAATAATAACAAGGCAATAATATCCTTTTTGGTAAAAGCTCACATAGGCACTTAGAAAATGATTTTAGCTCATATCGCTAATAAAATACGGTTTTTATAGCACAAAAAGTAACTTGATGGAATATAAAGTACGCAGGCCTTACACTCTCCCCCCCAAAAAGAATTTCGTCCTCGAAATTGCTTACTTGGAGGAATTAATGGGTGTATTTCATCTGCATCTCTTTCACAATTCAAGTCACTTTACGCTTAGTTATTCATTCGGCCTTTACCATAGCATCCCATCCTTAAATTCCTAATCGGACCAAATCATCAGGGAGTGCTCTTCCTCGCACTATATAACTCGATCTCAGCAAGTATGATTGGTATAGCAGAGAGTTTTTAAGAAAGAGGTCATGAAATGTTGCACACATATCTCATGGGGTTTATTAACAAGTTCCTTTGCAATTCAAGAATGACAAGCAGGCGAGCAGTACTGGAATGACGGGATGGGGGCATAAAGTTTGTTATTAAGAGAATACCTGAACTTGTGTTGGCAGGCTCCCAAGTCTCCTTTCCCTTCTAGCTAAGCATTCGACTGCCAATTTGTGGCTTCTAGTTGCTTTTACTATTTCCTGAGGGAGTGCCAATGGTTAGGCGATCTCGTTGTGTCACTGGCTTGACTCCCGTTCCGGATCTCTGAGTGTGACCTCGACTATTCCATGCGATCCTTGGACAATTAGTGGATTTATGACCTATGTCACCACATTCAAAACATGATCCCGTAAAGCTTCTGCATGGGCCAGGGTGCTGTCGTCCACATTGGCCACAGGGTTTCCTTGGTTTCCATTAGACGGCTTGCTTTCCCTTATCCTGTTTTATCTCAGATTTAGACCTTCTAAAGTTTCTGCTTCCTTAAGAATTGGTTTCTCCAGGGCCAACTTCCCTCTTTGCTCGGCCTTTTTCTTTGTTTTCAATCTTGGTCTCATCTATAATGCGGGCAACCTTGACATCCCTCTGGCACATTTCTTGAAAGTTGGTATATGCGTACCCTGCTATTATCTGCTTTATTTCTCCTTTTAATCCCTGTTCGAAGTGGTTCATTCTCATTTCTTCGGTCGTCACCTGATTTGGAACAAATCAGCTCAGCTCATTAAATTTTGCCGTATATTCCATCACGCTCATTTCTCCTTGTTTCAAGCATAAAAACTCCCGTTCTTTAACCATTTTTACATCTCGAGGGTAATATTGAGCATCCATTAAGGCCTTCAGTTGGTTCCAGGTTAACACCGGTTCACCTACCCTAGGTTTCATTGTTCCCCATCAGAATTCAGCTTCTTTTTCAAATTGGTAAATGGCTAGGTGCACCTTGAACCTCTCAGGGCACTCCATAATCTCAAATAAGTTTTCTATTCTCGGAAGCCACTCCTCATATAACATAGGGTCGGTTCCACCTTCAAACTTGGGAGGCTTAAGCCTATTAAATTGTCATATCATCTCCATGACAGTTGGTTCTGGTATGAGTTTCCGTCGAGGAGGCATCTATCACACAATTACACAAGGAATCACTTTGTTCTATTTTCAACTAGGATGAACTTCCTTGGTTAATGAAATGATTCGCAAATGGCGAGAGTGGTTATGGATAGCCCCAGGTCTAGTTCAGTTCAACCTTCATATAGTCATATGCGCATATCACATCTTTTCCAAAGGAAATAGACGTGCATGCTTACACAAACTAGTGAGTCTATAACGCTTAATCAGCACGAACTGCACTTATTTCATTGAATCCTAATAGCGTGACTTAGGAGTCGCGGGAGATCTTATTATCCTAGTAGTCCATGATTTAAGGACAGTAAACTAAAGGGGTTTACATTCTAACATACGGCTCACATTTATCCAATTGGCTTAAGCGGATCACATAAAAGTTAATCAATCAAGTCAACAGGCACCTTAGGAACATATTTGCATCAAGGTGCGCCCACATCATCACTTCAAGGCGGAGGGAAGCTACTTAACTCTTATACTAATGCATAACTTGTCACTCTTAGTCAATCGACTTACTTGAGCCACACATAAGTCACAAATTCCACACTAGAAAGCACACTTGCACTGAAAGGAGACATATGTCACATAATCATAAAGTATTCCTAGACGACTAGATGAAATGCAAGACTCAGGTCGCGGCCTATGGTCGCAGCACCTTTGCTCTGATACCATCAATTCTTACACCGCTAGCCTCTAGGGTCAAGAGCGTTACGTTTTCTTATGTCTTACCTAATTCTTGGGATGAAACGGACAGAGTTTTCTCTAAAAACTAACCATTTCCAGGCTAAAAGCCTTACAAAAATCCCCTACAAGTCAACGGAAGCACATAACATTTAAAAGAAGCTCAATGGCCACACGCCGGAGTTCATAACTCAACGAGCCACCCGCTCGGAGTACACCAAACAGAATAGTTCTTTAATACATGAAAAGTAGAAGATACAAATCAACGGTCTACACAACCGGACTAGTGGGGTTTACATCCCAAAACACAGCTAATTTCGAATAAAGACATTTAACTAATCAGATGGTTGGCTCACACGGCCATACAGGGCGACTCATAAACGATATGCATTATATGAGCTAGGAAACTTAGTTTACAATAATTACAAACTAGGAATACGTTACATCACATCGTTAAAGACATGAATCTACTTCTATATGGCACACATGACTCTTTTTTGAGTAAGGGTAAACTCTAGCTCGCGTAAGTAGCTTGACTTCCACCTGTCATAATAAAAGCCAGGGGAAAAGGGGAAAAAGTAATGGGATGAGCAACGACACGCTCAGTGAGAATTCTCCTACTCCCTAAAACCCAAAGCAGTTGGAGGCAATAATGCTAATAATAGCCACATATCACGTATTTATACTTTACTATCATATTAGGCAATCAAAATCCCCAGGGAAAGGTCACCACCCTTAAAACTTCGTTATGACCCCTCAACTCATTCCTAGGTCCTTAATGACCAATATTCCTTTCTACCAAGCATTCAGACACTTAATCGAGTAGCACAAGGATGAATATGATGCTTTTAAACACACTTGTGAAAAACGTAGTGACTCACGTTATATGCCAAGAACTTATAAGTCATGCAAACTTCTTTAAAACTTACAACTTTTCAAAAAACTCATGAGACACCCAAATTGGTAAGAAGAGCTTTGCAAGAAGCATCCTTTCTTAAGAAATGCACCGTTAAAAACTTAAACGTTCACTACATTGCTAGGATGTAACCAACTGCACTTGAAATTCATCTAAATTATATTCAGAATACATTCATAAAATATATGTAAGTTACGTGCATTTAGAAGCTTTCTTATTTTCTTAAAAACGCCTTACTTGGCCTCTTAAGGCTCGTATTTCTTTTAAAAGAAAATCCTTTTTTCACTTATTAGAAACTTACTCATAACATAAAAACATCTTATTGTGCTAGATAGGGAGGTCAGCACCGCCCTTAAGTGAGATCGTCACTCTTAATCTACGTTATCCCCAGGGTATACATAGCTATCTTTTGGCCAAAACGCGTCTCAGCAGATAAATTCAAACTTCGATATTGTCCTTTGCGGGGCAACAGCTCACACCAAGATAATCATATCCTGAGTCCAGTCCCCCTTAAGGTTTTCTTGTGCGCCACACATCATAACTTCTCTGGGAAACAGCTCACACCAAGATGATTAATATCTTGAGTCCAGTTCCCGGGAACAGCTCACACCAAGATCATTCATATCTTGAGTCTAGTTTCTAACTTTTCTTTAGGGGGAAACAGCTCACGCCATCTTTGCATCTAGTTTTCAGGAACAGCTCATACCAAGATAACTCATATCTTGAGTCCACTTCCTATCTTCTGGCCAATTGCCTAACACTTTTTTAGCCTTTAAGATCGTATTTCATATCTCTTTTTCAAATGCTTGCTTTGTTGAAAACTTACTTTTTAACGAAACGACTATAGTCTTTCTAAACGCTTATAGCCCATTTCGCTTTTAATTTAAAAACTTCTTATAGACGCACTAACTCATAAAAAGACGTTAGTTTTAACTTTAAAAGCTTCGTATAAACGTAATACATCTGTTAACATGTAAATCGACTTCGTAAATGACCTAAAAGCTTCATATAGACGTGATAGGTTTATTAACATGTGAATCAACTTCCTTTGAAATTTAAAAGCTTCTTAAAAGCATTGTAAGCTTATTAAATCGTAAAAAGATTTCATTTCTAGCTTAAAAGCTTCGTATAAATGTAACACGACTACTAACTCGTAAAATGATTTCGTTTTTAACTTAAGAAACTTCTTATCGACGTAAAACGTTTGCTAGTTTGTGAAACGACTTCATTTCTAACTTAAAAGCCTCGTACAGATGTAACACGATTATTAACTCGTAAAACGACCTCCTTTTAGACTTAAAAGCTTCTGATAAAGGCAATAAGCTAGTTAATACTTAAAATGACTTCACTTTAAACTTAAAAGTTTCTTATAAATGTAACACATTTACTAAATCGTAAAACGACTTAGTTTCTAACTTGAATGCTTCGTATAAATGTAATAAGTTTACTAAATCGTAAAACGACTTCATTTCTAACTAAAAGGCCTTTTATAAATGTAATAAGGTTGCCTAATCATAAAATGACTTCGTTTCTAACTTGAAAGCTTTGTATAAGTGTAATAGGGTTGCTAAATCATAAAAACGACTTCGTTTCTAACTAAGAGACTTCTTATAAATATAAAATGATTACTAACTCATAAAAACGACTTCACTTTTTAGCTTAAATGCTTCTTTTAAACGTAAAACATTTGCTAAATTGTAGATCGAAACTCAATAGAGACTTAAGTAAGCAAAACGCATGCAAATAAGCTAAGCTTCATAATTAGCACCTTAAGGTGCTCTTCTTCGGGTCGTTTAAATCCTTTTAAACTTAAGGACAAGTTGTATACAAACCAAAGCCTTAAGCATGTTCAAATCCACTTTTAGTTCACTTTTTGAACTTTCTAAACCTATCGACTATTCAGTCGAGTCACTAACTGAGTAGTTCGACGATTTAGGATTTCTTATAGGCTACAAACATTTTCATAAACTACCAGACAATTGGCAAGTACTTAGAAGCATTCGAAATCATGAAAACATGCATTTGACAATCTCTTTTAAACATGTCTACATTTCGAAAACTATTCACTTAATGTCACTTAACACATTGAGGGAAAAGGGGATTCACACATGGCACATTCATACACTTCATATCACCATTCATTAAGCCACACATGGCCTCGCAGTCCACACGATTGCGGCAATTCATAATCCTATCTCCCTCCTCACACAGCACCGACCACAAGAGCCTCAAACCACTCAATAGTTCCACTTCAAACCATCCAACTACCAAGCTCGGTTCAATATTGACATGTACAAACCAATAATACATAGAACGATCATAAATAAGTATGACATTCATGCTTAATAGTCAACTTAGAATTTTAGCATATACTAAGCTGATGGAAATAGAGACTTTAAGCGACATTTACTTTCCAGTTCATAAACCATTGATCATAGGCATAATATTTCGTTGCAACTCCTACAAATAAACTGTCAATGCACCTAAACTTATTTAGCCATGACCCTTTAAACATTATTCAGTTCATTCCATAATCATTTCAATCACTCGGCTAGCAACCTTAGGCTTCAAGCACAATTTAACTAATAACTGATAAATTAATCACGCTATGACAACATCCTTTCGTTAAGCACTTCTCCAATCTGCCAGGTTGTTAAAATTCAGCATCATTCCGACATGTATTTAACCCAAATCAATTCCGAACTTATAAATTGTCAATATGAATACTAATTCACCCAACATGATTTCCACGCTCAACTTCAACATATTCTAGCTAACCGCGATAAAAACGTTGAAATTATTAGTAATTTAGGAAGAAAGGAACCCTCACCTTGAACCCAAGTTAGAGGCTCGATTCACAGTTGTGGGCTCGACTTTAGGGGCTCAAATAACTCCACTTTCCCGCCTTGCCCAGTGGTCAAGCGAGCAGCACGCGATTCACACCCAAATTCCTAAAATTCGAACCCTAGAACAAGGCTAAATTCAGCTGTCAACTTGATATTGAATTGGGTGTTTGTAGATACGAACTTTCACCCCAATTTATAGAAGATTGAAAGCAACTAGAAGCTAAATTGCATGGCCTTACCTAGAGACGCATTCAAGCTTCAATTCGGTGCCTAAACTGCTTGAAATAGGTTTGGATTTTGCTCTGAATTTCAGCCCAAATTCGCACAAATTGATACTAGCTTGGAGGGTGGTCGAATGGGTGGGGTTTTGCAGTTGTGGGTGGCGGAAATCGGCTGCCCAATTGAGCTTTGGAGCCACGTTAATGAAGGAGGAGAGGATAAGAGGAAGACGGGCAGCAGAGAGAGCAAGAGAGAGACTGTCAAGGGGGGTCGTGCATGAGGAAGAAGGAGAGGGGGTTTCGCACAATTTACCAAAATGCCCTCCCTCACTTTACTTTTTTGTCCCAAGTTGAGTCATATTCGATACCGCTAGTCTAATTTGTAACCCGAATTCTAAACCGAAATTGATAATATAATCCTTCAACTATTCGTTCCCAAATCTATCTAGGTTCTATTTAATAACATCGAACTACTTCTAAGGTTGACAACCTAATCGTATTCGGGTTTCTAATCAATTTAGTACTCGTTAGTAACTGTTAATAACGCTTATTAAAAATCATCGAAAGATTTTCAAAACTAATAATAATATTAATAGTAATAATAATAACAATGACAATAATATCCTTTTTAATAAAATTAACACTCACATAGGCACGTAGAAAATGATTTAAGCTCATATCGCTAATAAAATACGATTTTCATAGCGCAAAAAGTAACTCGACGGAACATAAAGTATGCGGGCCTTACAACATGCTAAATGTGATTTCAAGGAGAATCAAAGCAAGTTTTGGAGAAGTAATCATAGAAGGAACATAGATGAATGAAAAATGTGACACTAAAACTGATGAATTAGTCTTTACTCAAAGTCTCATGGGCTTACCCAGCAAAGTCAAGCTTGCTTTCATAAAACATTGGGGGTTAGAGTTTATACAAGTAGCACACTTTGGACATGCGGTCAGGGCTTATCATCCTTCTTAGAATGAAGGTGCTTAAGAGCAGAATGGTCAATATAAACAATCATATGTGGCCCAATCAGGTAAGGTCTAAGCTTTTAAAAACCTAAGATCACAACCAAAGATTCTTTCTTAGTGACAACATAATTCAGTTGGGCATCATTCAAAGTGTGACTAGCATAATAAATGACATCGGCTTCTTATCAACACGTTGCCCTAAGACAACGCTAACAGCAAAGTCAAAGCGGCACACATTGACTCAAAAGGCTCCCCCTAGCTGTGAGGATGAAGAACAGGAGCACAGGTCAAGACTTCCTTAAGTTTAGTAAACACTGCATGACACTCCCCAGAGAAGTGAAATGGTGCATCCTTAGCTAAAAGGTTTGTCAAAGGGTTAGCTATCTTACTAAAGTCCCTAATAGAACAACAATAGAAGCCAACATATCAAAGAAAAGACGTCACCTTGTTCATACAAGTGGGAGGGGAAAAATTAACAATCACATCAGTCTTAGCCTTATCTACTTCAATTCCATCTAAAAAATAATATGTCCTAAGACTATCCCCTTTCTCACCTTGAAATGACATTTTCCCCTACTCAAAGTCATATTTTTCTCTAACACCTTTGCAACACGTTTCTCAGATTAGATAAACAATCATCAAAGGAAGACCTAAATAAGGAAGTCATGTATGAAAATTTTTAAGCACTGTCCAACTGTATTTGAGAAAATAAAAATCATGCAGATCTAAAAGGTAGCAGGAGAGCATTATAGAGTCCTAAAAGGCATTCTCCTAAAGGCATATGTATCGAACAGACACGTGAAAGTAGTCTTTTTCTATTCCTAAGAAGCAATAGAGATTTGAGTATGGCCATAATATCCACCTACAAAGTACTAGAATGAATGTCTAGCCATCCTCTCTAACATCTTATCCAGGAAGGAAAGGGGAAAATGCTCGTTCCTAGTGGTAGCATTCAATTTTCTATAGCCAATATAAACACGTGACATAGATAAGATTCCTATGGGAACTAGCTTATTCTTATCATTCCTAGTCACGGTAATATTAGTCTTCTTAGGAACAACTTGAACAAGACTAACCCACTCACGATTATAAATGGGGTAGATAATACCATGGTCTAAGCACTTGAGCACTTCCTTCCTAACTACTTCGTGTAAGATCGGTTCACATGCCTTTGACGGTCTTAGTGGGGCTTAACATTGTCCTCTAAATAGATTGTTGTATAACAGAGGGACTAATACCCTTGATATCCCCTAAGGTCCAATGTGTAACTTCCTTGTTCTCTTTAAGCAAGGCAATTAATTTATCCTCTAATGGATTCTACGTAGGTAAATGGATGCTAATCTAGACTCTCTTTCTTCACTGGTCCTTTTTGATATGGTGTAATGAAGAAAAGAGTGTGATTTTAATCAACATGAGTCATTTGAACCTAGTTTTAAACAACGATCACTATTAATCATACATGAACATTAAGGTTAGGTAAGACGTCTGCTGCTTCATGTTGATTCATGATGATAGATTTTAGTTTAGTGTGAACTTCTCAAATATCTCCTTCTTGGAGGGATCTAACTTGTGCATGACAAAAGACTAATGATTAAACTAAGGGTTTCACTAACTGAAGAATAACCTTTATCATGCATCATTTTTATATGTTCCGAAGCTTTAGACATATCATGCCTTAATGTATATATTCATGACAAGCAAAAAATAGCCATATTTTACGCTATAAATGAAATAAAGGGAATCTAATTTAGAATCAATCCCATATGGCAACAAAACTAAATTCCGTTTAATGTAGTTATGAACCCCAGCACCATTATTCCACCACCACACTTGTAGCCCCTACTTACCAAATACTTAGAGCACGATAAGATATAGGTATATGGAAGCAAATGCACAAGCTAGACATATGAGTTAAATTAGAATCAAGGGACATATATTCCATGCACAAAGAGATAAGACACCAAGTCTCATCAAATACTTTAACCAAAGTTACAATCAAGGGAGGAAAGTCCATAGTAGCTCCAAAGCAATGGATACACATCATTATAGAGAATGCATGCCAAGACCTAGAACCTGTTCAATACTCAGAGTTCTTAAAAGATAGTGGCCATTTAAGCTAGTATTTAGACATCTACTAAGGAGCACGAAAACATCATTTATCCCATTCTATATATTAGGTCTGCCTCCATTTAAGGCAACAACTTCACCATCTATCCTCACTTCTAATCCAATGATTTGGCTAACCACTAACTAGGAGACAAAAATCTAAACATCCATGAGAGCTCACAGTACATCACCACAAGTGAGAGGAGCTATCACTCTCTGTGGAGGTACCATCTCCTTTTACATAAAGAACCTCATCTATTGATGAACTCAATAATCAAAACACTTAAAAGCTCTCTCATAGGCTATCTAATTAACTATTATATGCCCCCTGTATGCTTCAATTCAAAGAATTCCATCAGTTCAAGAAAGCATAAGTGATGTCGCTAAAGTAAGCAAAGTTTGAGCCAATAAGAAATACTTGATCTTTCAAAAGCAATTTCACCAAATGATTGATAACACCAACTTTGTTCTCTAATTTACGAACTTTTTGTTGACTTTGTTTATATTCCTACTGGATTGTGGCTCTATAGTTTCCTCTTCCTTTGGAGAACATCTCTTAGAGCTTGAGCAATGAACTTTGATGCCTATAACATATGTCATTGCACAGCCATATTTGTATCTCCTATGACTATTTCAAAATTTTCATCTTAAGCAATAGTGTCACATGAACCTTCTTCAATTTAGGCCAACTCATTCTTAATTGTTTGCTGAAGGTATATATTAATGGAAGAATTATTGCTTTAAATAAATGGAGAAGGGGAAAAAGAATATATGAGGGTAATCGTACAAATTGCAATTGAATGTGATTCGAGCAGGGGTTGGTGTCGGGGGTTCAGCTGTTGGATTAACCTTTGCCATACTTGAAACATCATCTAACTTGGAGGCTTTCATTGCTTCATGGGTTTTCAGCCATGTTGAAAGCTTATTAGTCTTGTTCCCTAAATGAATATACATGAATTAAGATAGGCTGCTAAAATTCTCATCACACTACACAACCCAAAAAAATATGAATAATACCTCCTCCTTAGCACAAATACTTGAAAATCTTTCTGTCCTCGCACAATGGCATATGTCAATGTTCTCGCTATTTTTAATAGCTCTCTTACTTCGTCCTAATTAACAAATGCAATTAAATGAAATTTGCATTCTTTAAAAATCATAGCTGATCATCTATGCATTAATCTTGTGATGGAAGATGTTGATAATTCGTTTCACTCATGCTATACAGTATTTTAGTGTCATTTGTTTCACTCACGCAGTTACATGAAATTTCTAAGAAGGTACTAATATGGTAAGACATGATCAGTCATTGAGATAATTTGATGTAATGGGCCTAATATGTTGGGGGTAAGTGTTCGCGCCAAAAAAATATTTCATTTTTATGGTACTTTTACACCTGTGTTATGCTCATTGTAATCGTATTTTTAAGGTTTTTATTTAATTTTATTTTGTTTTATAGGTTTTGAATAAATGTGGAAAAATGCAAGGAAATGCAGGAAAAAGATGACGAAAATGCCGGCAATGGAGAATTGGGCCAAATGGACTCGAACCCAACCCAAAAGCCCGTTTTTAGCCCAAAAGAAAATAATCGAAAAAAAAGGAAAAATAAAGCCTAAACCTACCCAGCCTCACGTGCCGAGCACGTGGCCTCCTATTACCCCCTTTGCTCACCACATTAGTCTTCTCTCTCCTCTCCCCCTTTTCGTTCGGCTCCCAAGAAACCCACCCAGAGAAACCCAACCCTCTATCCCCTACATCTTCTTCAATCCGCATCTCTTCTCTCTCTCTCTACCCCATCTCTCTCTCTCTTCGACAACAGCAGGACACCGCACCATCACAACTCAGCATCTTCAACCACCAAGCGCTAGCACACCACCTTCATCCTCCATCCATGCAAGCTGCAAAATCAAGGGTTGCGATTGAAGTTGGGCTAGGCATAAATCGGAGCAACCAATGCCATTAAAGTGGATTTAGGAAATTTTAGGCTTTTAGGTTTAGTTAAGCTTTAGGTTCATATTTAGGATTAATTTCGTGTTAGTTTCAGCCATTCAAAATTTAGGGTTGTTTCAGTTCAGGGTTTCGATTTTAGAGTTGTTCCCAACCTTTAATTTCATGTAATTAAGCTTCAAATTGCTGATTTCAAGTTGTCAATCAAGAATTTTAGTTGTAATTATAAGAATTTTTGGGCTAATTCGAGTAATTTTGATTTCTCCTTCCCCTGTCCTATTTCAGTTCTCTGCCCTTCACCATGGAGTTCGATTCAGCTCCTTCTTCGTTGAATAATTTGAGTGGTCTGCTGTTTGTGTCTTGTTGCTCAATTTTCAGGTCTATTTTTTGCTTGATTTCCCCTCCCTTGCTGCTCAGTTTTCGTTCTATTTAAGACATGTTAATCTCGGTTATATACAGCTCTATTTTTTATTAAATTTCATTCCAGTTTTTTGTAGATAAGACAATAGTTGATGATTTCATAGTTTAAAGTTTTGACTAAATTGCTAGGCCTGTTGCTCACTATTATAGCTAGTTAATTTCCATTTCTGTTGGATGTTTTTGGTTTGAGTTGCACTAATTATAGGTTGGTCGAACTCTTCTAATTTGCTTTGCTTCAAATGTTGAATGATGTTGTTAATTTTAGACTGATGATGTTAGTTGAATGATGTTCGATTATTGTGTCTTGATTCTGGCCAGTTGATCTGAATGGATGAAGATTGATGGTGTTCCCCCCGTTTCAGCCTCTGATTATGATTAATGTGCAACTCTCTGCTGAATTTCCCCCTTGCCTGTGTTAGTTTATGTTAAGAGTAATTGGTTGATTATTGAGTTCATTTCTCATGGTTTTGATTGACATTTTCGCTTAGTTTGGATGATTAGGCTTGATTGTTTCTTTAGTGGAAGTTATGCTCTGTTTTCTTTCCTCTGTTTCTTCATCTAAATACTAATTTGGAGTCGATTTAGGTTAAGTATTCCCTATTCCGTAACCCTTGCTATGTTGGGGTTAGATTACGCTAATTTATTTACAATCACATGATGATGGTTTCATTTCGGTTTATTAGGGTTTCATTGAGGTTATGCAAATTCAAAGGATTCATATGCTTCAGTCGATTTAGTGAGTTGGGCTTGGTTGATAATCTTAGACATTATGAGCGTGAGATTAAACTGCTATTAGTTTAGTCCGATCATGTTTAATTCTTGATTGGTTTAGGTTATTATCACCTCACCTCGTTCAGTGACCTCACTCTCACTATCGTCCCCGAGGATACGAGCCTCAAGTACTACAGCGAACGCTGTGCACTTGCGACACTTTTTATTTAAACTCAAAATATAACAACAAGTTTTTGGCACCGTTGCCGGGGACGACAGTATAAGATTAGGTCACGTTTTCATTTTATTTGTTGTTTTCTTGTTAGTTGTATATGTTACACTTTATTTTGTTCATTTCATTAAGTTGTTACTCAATTTAGTTTACTTCTAGAAAGTTTTTCAAAAATCCAAAAAAAAATAGAAAAGTTAAAATCTAAAAAAAATTTTGAAATGCTTCAAAAATCAAAAAAAAATGAAAAAGCTTAAAATTGAAAAAAATTAGAAAAACTTGAAAATCGCCCAAAAAAAATTTGAAAATTGAAAAACCCAAAAAAAAAATTGAAAATTGAAAACCCTAAAAATTGAAAAATTCTAACAACTTTAAAAAAAAATTCAAATGCTAATTTTTCATTTCCCGCAATATAAGCATGAACCTTTTTGGAGTTATCTTTTAAGGCTTAATAATTATCGTGCTCATCTGAATCATAATTTTAAAAAATGAAAAATTTGTGAGGTCATTGCTGTGGGTCTAAATGTTGAGTGAAGGAGTCATATTGAATCAATTTATCCTAGAAGTTTAATAGAATTAGTCTCTAAAACTAAAAATGAGGTTTCGGATTTGTTTGAAAAATTAGCTTGGGAAACCTATGCCTTTGAACAAGCTAACGAGGCTTTTAGATACCCAACTCATGGAGAGTATGATTTTCATGCTGATTCTTTCCCTTCAGGCCACTTTGTGAATTCATACGACTCATATGATTATTGCGTGCCTCCTGTTTTGTGCGACTATTGTGAATCTCCTGATCATGATGCTTATACTTATCCTTATCATGCATATGTTGATGCTACATGTGCAAGTTTTGAAAAGACGATTAATGAATTGACTTATCAAATGGTAGAGATAATGAAAAAGAGAATTACTGAATACTATTAATGTTTTAGTCAAAATAGGGAGACTTATAGTGAGTCTGGTTCTAGTTTAGGATCTCCTAAACCTAACAGTAGCCTCTATGATGATTTTGAACTCTCTTATTCTACTAGGCATAATTTGAATGAACACATGTGTTTGCCTAATCTAGAACAAGAGAGTGGCCTCCCTACTTCTTTATCAACAGACCTACCTTACACCCTACACTAGCTCACCCAAAGATGTTCTTGAAGATGTCTTAGTTTATATCGACCGACCCACCACTCTGAACAAATTTTGTGAATTTGATGTGGGTGAATAATCTGATACTATTAGTGAGTTAGATATCAGTATCACACCTAAAGTTGAGCCTCATGATTTAGATGATTCTAAAGCTAGTTCACAGGAGTCATGTGATGAGGTAATTGCACACACTTTTTTGGACTTTGATGATGATATTTTTTATGCAGAATATGAAACTTTTTCATATGGGATTGATGTTACTAAAGGTCTTGATGTGGATGTTCATGTCGAATATGAATCATTCTCTTTTGATCCCATCATTCCTGACCTTCTCTTCAAATTAGATTATAATATTCTGCCTGTGGAATATAAATCTTTTCCTATGAGTTTGTTATTCATGGAAGTTCTGACGATGGTTTTTGTGCTGCTTATGAGCCATTCTCTTTTAACTCCATCCTAACTGACTTCATTTTTAAATATTGCAAGTCTGAATTTGTTGAGCCTGAGATCATTACCACTAAGAATTTTGCTTTAGAGCAGACTCTTGTGCATTTTGGACTTAACAGACTTGCGAAATTTGCACCCCCTATTTTGCCTAGATTGTTCGTTCATGCTGATATAGTTTCTAGGCCAATTATCTCAATACTGGCTTGTTCTGAGTATGTTCATTTCCTTTCTGATTGGGCCCAATTGCTTGATAACTTGAAGCGGGCCCTTACCTGTGCTTTATTGGCTAAGTGGATGCACACTTTGTGGTTCCAACTCACTGCTTTTCACTGTTGCTATATTATTGAGAGTTGGGCTTCTTTGTTTGATAAGTTGTTACGTGCTTTGACGAGTTTTGATTTGAATAGTAGTTTTCTGCTTAATATGGAGTGGCTGTTGCTCCATAAGCCTTATAGTTTGGGTACAATCTGTATCCAACCTGGTATGATCATTCCAACCTTCTTCTTTTCTTCATTTCTTTTCCTTCTTTTTTGTATTTAGTTGTGAATATTTAAGACTGTGAATATATGGGTGATCAATCTTGAGGAGCAATTTGGGATATGTTGAGCCATGTGGGCTATGATCACCCTTGGTTGTGTTATGATTATGTGAATATTTGTTAGTTGTTGATATCTAGGATTGTGAGTAGTTGTGAATATCTAGGATTGTTCTTATGTATGTTTTAGTTCCTTTGCTTGGTTTCCTTGATTTTATATTTTGTTTCCTTGGTTTTGTGTTTTATTTAGCTTAGCAAGTTTTGGTTTTTCTTTGGATTAGTTTTTGTTTATAGTTTCTTTTTGTTCCCTTTTTGGTGTTTTAGTGACTTTGTTTTGGTCTTTCATTTTGCTTTCTTTTCTTTTGTCTTTTGTCTTGCTTTAGCTTTCTTCCTGTTTAGTTTGGGATTTAGTAGGTCCTTAGTATTATTTTGTTTCTATTTTGGTGGTTATATGTGTCTTAGTCTAGTTTTGGTTTGGTTTAGTTGGTTTTGATTTTTGTTTTTCGTTTGCTTTCTTTTGTGGTTTTGGTCTTTGGTTTTTATAAATAAGTATGTTTGGGTCTTATTTTGTTTTAGTTTAGCTTATATTTTGGTTTTGGTTATGTAGTGGTTTGGATTGTTTTAGAGGGTTTTGTTTTGGTTTTTGTGAATATGTGTGTTTGCTTTGGTTTTAGTTGTGATTTTGGCTTTCTTTTGTGATTTTGTTTTTTCTTTGCTTTTGTAAATATGTGTGTGTTTGCTTTTGTTTGATTTTTGGTTTTGTTTTTGATTTTTGGTGGTGTTCTAGTTGTATGTATTTGTAGTTTTACAGTTGTATAGTTGATGTGCTTGCTTTTTAGTGCCTTAGTTCTCACAATGAGGACATTGTGAAGTTTTGGTGTGGGGGTGAGGTGCCCATTGTTTTTGAAAATTTTCGAAAAATCCAAAAAGATTTTGATTTTTGTTTTGTTTTTGGGAATGTTTGTACTATGTTTAATTAGCTTAAATCCTATGTACTTTGGTTATTAGCTTGTATATAAGTAGGATGTGCATGATAGGTCTCCAACCTCAAATGTGATATTCTAAGCCCTAATTCTTAACTTAAGTTGTTCATTATAGGTTGTGTAATCCAGTCCTTATTTATTCGTTCATCATTGTCTTTAGGTCTTAGGTTTCCATGAATGATTCTCCCACTAGCTTATGACATGATTACTCTGAAAAAAATAAAGAAAAGTGTATTATGAATAAAGAAGAAGAAAGGAAAAAAAATGAAATAAAATTTGGAATGGCAAGTATCCCTTTAAGGCATGCACTACTGGGCATTACGCTTCGACGCACGTGCTGTAGGGTGTTATCCTTTGAGGCAATATTGCTACTGGAAAAGCTTGCTTCCAAAGTCAGTATGATAATAATGTAGTTCTATAAGGCAAGTGGGATTGAGTCTAATTCTGGTCAATCTAAGCCCTGGGATGATGAAACACTTGCACACAAGCACCGGGATGGATTCAAAACCTTAATGTTCAATGGGGTGAAAAATTAGTACTCTGATGTCATTTAGGAGGTAGACGGCTTTGAAGTACATTCTATGCATATGTGGGTCAATAACTGGCTACATGGGTGCTTTAGCTGATTAGAATGTGTGCATATCTTTCTCTGATTTTTACATATTAGTTTTGAGAAAAAAATCCAAAAAGACTCTTCTTAATTTTTGAAATAACTTTTATGGGTATTTCACTTGAAAACCCTCACGGGACCTCGCTCGCCCACTTGGGAGATCGAGTGGTTTAAAGGGCTTCTTGCATACGCTGAATGCAACTATGATTCTTATGACAGTGAGTTAGGATTTTCTTCTCTTATTTTTCAGTTTCGGTAAGTTAGTTTAGTTTGTTTTACTCGAGGACGAGCAAAATCTTGGTGTGGGGGTAGTTCGTGCTAAAATTGTGTCATTTTTAATTGTACTTTTACACCTGTTTTATGCTCATTGTAATCGTATTTTTAAGGCTTTTATTTGATTTTATTTTGTTTTATAGGTTTTGAATAAATGTGGAAAAATGTAAGGAAATGCAGGAAAAAGATGACGAAAATGCTAGGAATGGAGAATTGGGCCAAATGGACTCGAACCCAACCCAAAAGCCCGTTTTTAGCCCAAAAGAAAAGAATTGGAAAAAAAGGAAAAATAAAACCTAAACCTACCCAGCCTCACGTGCCGAGCACGTGGCCTCCTATTACCCCCCTTTAGTCACCACATTAATCTTCTCTCTCCTCTCCCTCTTTTCGTTCGGCTCCCATGAAACCCACCAAGAGAAACCCGACCCTCCATCTCCTGCATCTTCTTCAATCCTCATCTCTTCTCCCTCTCTCTACCCCATCTCTCTCTCTCTTCGACAACTAGGACACCGCACCATCACAACTCAGCATCTTTAACCACCTAGCGCCAGTACACCACCTTCATCCACCGTCCATGCAAGCTGCAAAATCAAGGGTTGCGATTAAAGTTGGGCTAGGCATAAATCGGAGCAACCGACGCCATTAAAGTGGATTTAGGTAATTTTAGGGTTTTAGGTTTAGTAAAGCTTTAGGTTTTGATTTAGGATTAATTTCATGTTAGTTTCAGTCATTCGAAATTTAGGGTTGTTTCAGTTTAGGGTTTCGATTTTAGAGTTGTTTCTAGCCTTTAATATCATGTAATTAAGCTTCTAATTGCTGATTTCCAATTGTCAACCAAGAATATCAGTTGTAATTACAAGAATTTTTAGGCTAATTCGAGTAATTTCGATTTCTCCCTCCCCTAGCCTGTTTCGGTTCTCTGCCCTTCACCATGGAGTTCGATTCAGCTCCTCCTTGGTTGAATAATCTGAGTAGTCTGCTGTCTGCGTCTTGTTGCTCAATTTTTAGGTCTGTTTTTAGCTTGATTTCCCCTCCCTTGTTGCTCCGTTTTTGTTCTGTTTAAGACATGTTAATCTCGGTTACATACAGCTCTGTTTTTGATTAAATTTCATTCCAATTTTTCATAGACAGGACAATGCATGATGATTTCGTAGTTTAGGGTTTTGATTAAATTGCTAGGCCTGCTGCTCAATATTGTAGCTAGTTAATTTCCATTTCAATTGGATGTTTTTGGTTCGAGTTGCACTAATTCTGGGTTATTCGAACTCTTCTGATTTGCTTTGCTTCTAATGTTGAATGATGTTGTTAATTCTGGACTGATGATGTTAGCTTAATGATGTTCAATTAAGGTATCTTGATTCTGGAAAGTTGATTTGAATGGATGAAGATTGATGGTGTTCCCCCCTATTTAGCCTCTGATTATGATTAATGTGTAACTCACTGCTGAATTTCCCCCTTTCCTGTGTTAGTTCACGTTAAGAGTAATTGGTTAATTATTGAGGTCATTTCTCATGGTTTTGATTCACATTGCAGCTCAGTTTGGATTATTACGCTTGATTGTTTCTTTAGTTGAATTTATGCTCTGTTTTCTTTCCTCTGTTTCTTCATTTAAATGCTGATTTAGAGTCAATTTAGGTTAAGTATTTCATGTTCTATAACCCTCGCTATATTGGGGTTAGATTAGGCTAATTTATTTACAATCACATGATGATGGTTTTATTTTGGTTTATTAGGGTTTCATTGAGGTTAGGCAAATTCAAAGGATTCATACGTTTTAGTCGATTTAGTGAGTTGGACTTGGTTGATAATCTTAGACATTATGAGCGTGAGATTAAATTCCTATTAGTTTAGTCCAATGGTGTTCGATTCTTGATTAGTTTAGGTTATTATCACCTGACCTCGTTTAGTGACCTCACTCTCATCATCGTCCCTGAGGATACGAGCCTCAAGTACTACAGCGAACGCTGTACACTTGCGGCACTTTTTATTTATACTCGAAATATCCTAATAGCATGTTTTTGGTTAGTAACAAAATTCTCCAACGTACCCCTAAGTATTGCTTAGAAAATAAGAAGAAGCTTTAAGTCAGTGTGAAGACAATTACCTTCCCTTTCTGAAATTCCAAGAGTGCTACTAAATTTTTCCATGTCTGAGGAGGTATACAATTAGGTCTAGCTACTATTATGTCATCATGACTTTTTCCATCAACCTTGTCCACTTTTAACTCAAATTTGTATCCTCTCTGACAAACATGCATTTTCTCCATTGCCCATTCATTAGGCTCTCTTCCCTTAGAAAATAAAAATGAACGCTGGGGGAAAAAGATGAAAATAGACCACAAATGATAAGTCAAACATGTAAATACCGATCTTTGGTTCGCAATGCAAAAATAATGTCATATACACATACTGTCATGCCTTGCCACAAAAAATCTTTTTCCTATTGTTCTTTTTTCTTCTAATCATAGCAATCAAGTGGCAATCTTCTAGGATCCCATAAAAGTGCATATATTATAGTAGGCATTTGCCTCGACGAAGCACTCAAGGATGAAGATTTTCATTGACCTCAACCAACATGGGAGTCTTTCTAACCTTCGACTTATTAGGCCCATATCCCTTATCATTCTTAGACTTGGTTACATACAGTAACCTCTTATTTTTGGCATTGCAAACACCTTGAGCTGCTTCAGGAGTTTGATGATTCCCATGATTTTGCTTAAGCTCTATGGTGTTGGAATTGCTCCTACCTTGTGTAAAGCAAAGCAATGAGAGTCCAAATCTTAACGTAGAAACATAAATAACTCAGAGAAATCCAAAAAATAAACACAACACTACAATTTAAGCACGTTCTTAGACTTACCACTCGAAACTAATGTGTGGTTCCAGTTTCTAGGTTATCACATCATTATTGAGATTTTAATTATCATCTTCAGGAGGCTTACTAGATGGATTTATATGCTTGAGACTACGTTATGACCCTAAAAAATATAAGAAATCTAATTTATTAATCAAATAAATAATGCATGACTACAAGCACAATTTGTATTTGACATATGCATAGAAGATGTAATATCAAGAACATTTTCCACCATTACGCACGCACTGGAGACATGCTTGTTTTGAATCTCTATATGTTTTCTTCGTAAGCCTCCCACTAACATGAGAAGTTAGAAAACAATATAGTCAATATATAGTCACAATATCAAAGACATTTAAATATAGAATATCATATGGTAGTAATGTAAGCGTTACCTGCTTTTGCAAGCAACATCGACCACATAACAAGAGCTATTTTTTCATCACTTTGCATAGCATTTGCCTTTTTGTTCTCTTCTAATTAAAATGAAAATTATTGAAAGCAAAGAAAAGGGGACATAGGGTTGTCTTCTCTTTCATTCAAAAACCATGTAATGATATAAAGTCTCATGGTATAGAATTGCATGCAACACCATATCCTAGCAACTTAAGCCATAAAATTAGATTGAAAACTTCTCAAATTCTTTTTCCATGCATGGTCCAAAAGATGCATGGTGATTCTTTTCGAAGGCATAAAATCATGACAAGAAATAAGAGCAAGTAAAGAGCCAGAAGCTCTCTTGGAGAATAAAGAGTGTCGAACTTATGAATGTCGCACAAACTTGGTGTAGTTGCTTGATTGGACTTTGTGTTATGCCATAATCCTTGACTTGATGGTGAACTTTTCCCATAAGTTATCATATGCTCAACAAATTAAATCATTGTTAACATAAATATCAACATAATTAGGTTATAAATGGGTTGTAATTGACAATGTGTCACTAATTGATCCCTTGAAATCATTTTCTTCTTGCCAATGGATTTCCAATAGAAGCCATTGTCTCCAACTATTAATTATGTATTATTCATATAATAATCTAACATAAGTAACTACAAGTTTATAAAGGAGGTGAAAATGACACATTAAACACCAATAATCTATACCAAATTTAAAAAATACAAACATTTAACAAGAAGGCATATAACAATCTAATTAAGATGGTAAAGCAATAGGTAAATTGTTTCACAATGAAACTCAAAAACCAATGCAATAACAGAAAAGATATTGTTCCATCACATTGAGCACTATCAAAATCTTATTCCATCTCTACAACATTATTCCATGCAACCATATCAGTGAACGATTCATCCAATGTGACTCCCACTATATCCTTCTAACATCATTAAATACCAAATTAATATTGTTTGATACATCTAATTGGATCTACCTGATGACATTTGAATAAGATCAAGTTTCATCCTTTAAGATTTATTTATTCAATTTCAGTGAGAATGCCACAATAAGCTATTATCCCCTTCATCTATAACTAACTTCATAAGAGAACCAAAATTTTGAGTTCCACACCTCTTATCCATCTTCTCTATTCGCCACCTATACCTATTACAAGTGATCCTAGACATAATTCTTATCCATTAATTTAGAAAAGTACTAAGAAATTTCAATTGTCATCCACATAAGAGTCAGTGGGAAGATGCCTAGGAGCCTAAGAATTCACATAGTATGTTAGCTTAAGTGTGATTAAATTTTACGTACTCAAGTGCGGTACCTATAGAAGGACACTTACATTTTCCTTAAACCACTTTAGAAATCTTGCTTTATGGATCCCATAAGTGACTCTATTCACAGTTTCATATTCGATACCTACTATTGCATACAAACTTAAACTTCATCACAAGAATGGTGAAGTGCATTTTAAAAGGTTTTCTAATAATAAAGAAGAAATTCAGGTTTATTTAATGCTTATAAACTTAACTTCATCACAATTAAACAACATATAGCTATGTGCTTGTTTAATTATATCATAATTAAGTTGAATGTCTTTCTTTATAGATGATACATAACATTTAGGAGAGAGCATAGAAACTCCTTTTTGTGTCCTCCATTATCATCGTTATTCCTTGAGGACATACTGTCCCTTGTGACAATACCATGTAAATATCTTGCTCAGAAAGTTAAACATTCAGTTGCTACATACCCCTCAACAATGTATCCTCTTGGATGATTTTTATTGCAAACACACCCTTTGTATGTTCTCAATTCCTATAATAATTAAAATCACAAAACATGACTTTTATGCTTCTTAATGCTTAAAAAAGGGGAGGGAAAAGGGTCAGCCATATACCTTTCTACAGGATACATCCAATGATAACTAACTGAACTAGTCACCTTTGAGTTATATGATAGAAGGATAATTAGGTGCACCATTATGTTGAAAAAGAAGGCAAGAAAATGCTCTCTAATTGACATAGTGTAACAATCATACGATCCTGTAACCATTCAAAGTCTTGAGGTGTTGCAACCTTTGAATGAAGTTCCCCAAAGGGTTACTCAACTCAATCAAGTAGCACCCGAATTCTAGTTTAACATTTTTCTTGCAACCTGTTATAAAAATTATTACATTATCACATGATAGTTATGGCTTTTTAACCCATAAATCTTACCATCCACCATGTGCTTTTTCTTTTTTTGATATTTGCTACCAAATCATCTGGTACTTTCATAGAATCTCGTAAACTAATGAATTCCTCCTTTTCTTTGTTTATTATGTGAAGCATCCTAAAGGTATACATGCCTTATTGTCCTGTTTACTGGATGAACATTAGGTCTTATGTTCAAATCTTTCAGGACATGTTGTGATTATAAAGTGTCATTTGTCTTCCCCTTAATGCGAAAAAGCATACCTAGTATGTTCTCATTTACATTGGCATATACATCATATCTAAGTTGTGGCATATTAGCAAATAGCCCCAATATAGGTGCTGGAAAAAAAAAAAGACTCTTCTTTTTCCAAGGCATCACTTTATCACCTAACTAATTTTATATTTTTTTTATGGTCTTTGGATCAAAAGATAATTGAATCTATATAAGCATGTTCCATATTGAAAGACCTTTCTAAGATCACATTATGAAGCTCAAACCCAATAAGCAGCATACTACATATACATTGGACAGTGATGCTTATGTAGAAACTAACGTCTTGTTACCCATGGCTATATAAACGTGTTCACACTTATCCAAATCAAATAGAAATTATTTATTAGAAACTAGACTCAATATGTTTTCTAACAAAAAAAGAATTAACCTAATCGAAGATCGGATGAGAAAGTTATACACCACTAGGGTCCCATTCTTCTTTTAATTAATTCAATAGGTAGGTGTCCCCCGCTACCAGACCCTAGAAACACCAAGTCGGTGCTGCCATCCACAACCCGGTCTCCGAGGCTCATTACTGCCAGGTTTTCTGCAGAATCATCTTTCCCGAATGAACCTAGAGAACTGTCGTTGCTATTGTTGTGAACCCTTTTGGGGGGTTCCTCCTCACCCTACAAGTATTAAAAAGGGTTCTACCCAATATCTCCACACGCGCGCGTACACACACACACACACACACACACACACACAAGCATGCGTTCCCACACGCGCACAAATCTGCACACATTATGCAATTCTCTTCTCTTCCCCTCGCTGGAGAGATTTTTCTTTTGTTAACATTCCTTCTGCCATCTCTTTATTACGCTAAAGAGATGGCTTCTCCTCTAATAATTATTGTTTTGCAAAAAAGTGAGGTCCCTCTTAGAGCATTTTATTTTCCTTGTGTCTCTATTTTTACTATTAAAACTCTTCCAAATAAATTCTCAACAAAATACAAAAATATCATTTCTTCCCCTATTCTACCAAAATCTTTTAGGACTAGTTTCCAACCACTCATACACATTGATTAGGAGTCTAAAGGAGCCCCTTGGCACGTGTTTCGCCAAAATAGACTGAGGCGAGTCTTGAAGACTAAAATAAGACAGTAGATTTGTTTACTTTTATTCTTTACCATTATTTGGTTTTTTATTATTAATGTTTGTATTATCATGTTCTTGTTTGATCTACTCTAATTATTTTCTACTTTGCATACATGCAATTGCAAAACTATGTATCAGTCAAAGTGGCCACCTACATTTACCGCATTTCTTTGATCACTATCCTAGTGGGTGACTAATAAAAAAAATATCACCAAAAACCATGCCTTTAATGTGCTAAAAAAACTAGAAGATCTGAACTTACGTGAAACTTGACTTTTGCACAAAATGTAAACATTTGATGTTTCTTTTGAATCATCAATAGCCCATGTTGAATAAGTAATGTACATGGGAAAACTTAGTCTTAGTCACTGCTTATATTTTTACCCCTAAACCTAACTCTTGGCTAGTGTCTTGGAGTCAAGCTAATCTACATCAGGGATCATGGGAATTATTTTCTAAAAATCATGAGTGGTCTTCATATTTTCTTAGAATATGGTGGCAACTATAATTACTTTTATATGCATTATGCATTCCTAAACACTGCTTAAAAGAGCAATTGCACAGCAGGCCCTCGGGTTAAAAGTAAGCAAGGTAAAAAGTAAGCACACTAAAATAAAATAATTGAAACAAAAGGAAAGAAGGAGAGAAAATGCTCCTCAATTGTTTAGCTATTTAAGGCCCCTCGAGATCAACCTATCCCATTAAGAGTCGGGCCATCCATATTACAATCCCTGAATCCATCGGATCCTGTATAAAACCCTCTTAGCACCCTTGGTGTTGAGAGTGATCTCGATATAAGTACTCTAAGAACTAATGCCATGAAGCAAATGAGGGAGAATTGGCAAAAACATTTCCAAAAGATAATCAAAGCAATAAGAACCCAAAAGAAAAAGGCGAAGGAAGCGACTACATCAAGTGCTTTTCAAAGGCGTCTAAGGGTCACGGTGAGGAAGAATTCCTATTCTGCTAAACCCTTTAAACCTTCCTCGATCAAGGAGTACTTGATGATCCTCTCTGGCTACTTGTTAGTCATTTAACCGAACATACACAAATGTTGCCATATGTGATCATTCAAAGCAAGATTATACTTTAAGGCCCTCAAATATGACGTGATCAACAAACAAAAGTAGGCTGATATAATCATCATCTCTTTTAGGGAAAAGTAGAAGGTGTTGGTTATATCCCAAAACCTTTCCATTATGTCCCTAAGGAGACAGCCTTAGTCACCCTATATACTTTGCAAATTTTATAGGTGGAGTCTAAATTCAACCACAAGAGTTTTTTTCATACTCTAGTGATTCCACAAAATCCTATCACTTGTGCTCCATTCCTTACAATCTTCTTCCAAAGCATTAGCAACATTCGCCATTTACATGAATTGGATCCCAACAACCATTTGTAGATGCCTAAAAATGACATCTTATTTTTAATTCAATGATGAAAATTATACCCAAGCTGGTGTACTTGGGATCCTGGCAGAGTGGTCTCTAAAAGTGAAGTCTAAAAATTCATAACCCCATGGGCGTACTTGACGGCCCAGTAGAGTGATCTCTAAAAAGTTAAGTTTGAAATAAAAAAGGAAACAACAACATGCTAATTAAGCCTAAAAAGTTCAAACAAGCCCAACTTAATGATGTTTGATATCTAGTTGAGATTCACTCTAGGTAGCATAAAATTATTGAGCTTAGGTTTCAATATTCTTCATTAAATAAGCTTTCTAATGACATATCATACATGAAAATCCGATAAGCAATGGAAACGATGTAAGTCGATTAATAAGACATGTGCTGAAAATGATATATGCTCACTATTTCACTTATACCTTCTTTTATAATTATTCAAAAATCATGAATTAGTTTTATTATAAACCAAACTCAATAATCTTTTAGGAGGAAAAAGAACCTATTAAAACAGAGGTCGAATGATAATGTTTTGGTGAAATAAATTACATTGTCTACACAACACAAGAGTCCGGTTGCACTCGATAGTTTTCACTCCCTAGGTCTTTTTATGTGCCTAATGCGTGTCTTAGCAAACAAAATCCTAGCTGAATTACTAGCATTTAGATTAAGCTCAATGAGACTATAAATATGTCTCCTTTCTTTAAATTGATTCAGACTGTAGCC
>JAKOGI010000086.1:370000-372500 GCA_029747015.1 Carnegiea gigantea | reverse complement strand
ATAGTGGACATGGTATCCCATAAAAATGGGGCAATGCCTGTCCCATATGGATAACACAATATGTTGGAATCTAAGAGGCCTTAATGGCCTCAATAAAAAGGAGGACATCTCCTTGGCACTCAATAAGCACAATGCAGGACTAGTAGGGCTATTGGAAACCAAGGTCAAACCACACAACATCAATAGGACTGCAATGCATTACAGGGTTGGGAAAGTTACTTTAATACTTAGCCAAGTGTGAAAGATAGGATTGACATACTATACAAATTGAAAGGACTACATAATAGGTAATACACTATCCTATTGCTCATACTAGTACCTAAAAACATTTCTATATTACATTTGTATATGGATATAATAGAGTAGAACAACAAAGGCCATTATGGCTTACCCTCAGAGAGATAAGCCAACAGATAATAGGAGGGTGGATGGTGATTGGGGACTTCAATGCAGTGCTACACATGCAGGATAGACTGGGAGGAGATGAGGTGCAAGATAGTGAAGTAAGAGAATATGCAGAGTGTATTGAGCACTGTGAGCTTATTGAAATGAGAAGTTTTGGCAGCTATTACTCATGGTCAAACAAGGGAAGGGGCTATGGTTAAGGATTGATAGGGCTTTCTCGAATCTAGAATGGTACAACATATTTGAGTTTGCTCAGGTTGACTATATGGTGGAGGGGACTTCAAACACTGTCCATTGAAAATAACCATCTACAAAAGCCCCAGAACAACACACTCATTTAAATATTATGATATGTGGAGCGAGGACCACCAGTTTCAACACATAGTGAGAAATACAACACAGAGGAGGAAGGCAACCAACAAGATGTTACAGTTGATACAAGTGCTCAAGAGCTTACAAAAGCCACTGTAATAGCTGAACGCTCACAGGTTCAGGAATATTCACAAACAATTAGCAATAAGTAGGGCACAACAGGAGCACATTCAAGGCTAGCTGTATCATAAACCACTTAATGAGGAAATGCAGAGGCAAGAGAAAACAAGAAGAGGAGTTTACCTAGACATACTTGACTCATCCATTAAGCTCATGAGACAGCAAAGCAAACTGGGTGGATCAACAGTGGGGACCAATGCACCAAGCTATTTTTTGCCAAAATGAAGCAAAGAAAGCAGGCCAACTACATTTACTTTATTAATGATGCAACAGGCCTAAGAGTGGATGGATTCCCAACTGTAGCCAAATTAATGATAGAATTTTACCAACAACTCATTGGAGAACAACAAACAAGTCATACACACATTTCCCACAAAATTATTCAGGCTGGTAATACCCTCACCATAGAGCAATAATTAATGCTCTATAATGCAGTCACTCATAAGGAAATAAAAGAGGTGGTATTTTCAACACCAAATGAGAAGTCCCTAAGGCCAGATGGATACTAAAGTTGTTTTTTCAAGGCAACATGGGAGGAGACCATTAATGTGTGCTGCTATACAAGAATTCTTCACTACAGGGCAGCTTCTCAAAGACTGCAATGCAACAAATTTGGTGGTTTTGCCTAAGATCCCATACCCCATGACTCCTACTGACTTCAGGCCTATTTCTTGCTGCACAGTGATATACAAAAGCATTTCAAAACTTCTATGCAATAGGTTAAAAAAAGTCCTCCTAGTATTAGTTAATCCAAGTCAAGGAGCCTTTATCCAGGGCAGGGAAATGCTTTATAATGTCCTCCTAAGCCTAGAACTTGCAAGAGGGTACAACAGGAAAAACATATCTGCACGATGCATCATGAAAATTGATCTAAAGAAGGCCTATGACTCGATCCACTGGGAATTCTTAAAGGAACTCCTAGAAGCACTCAGGTTCGCCACTATTTTTATTATATGGATAATGGCCTGTGTGACCACCCCATACTACACCATTACTCTGAATGGGGGAGCTGCTTGACACTTCAAAGGAGGGAGGGGATTGAGACAAGGAGATCCCTTATCAACCCTCCTATTTGTACTTACAATGGAATACCTGTCAAGAGCCTCAAGTTAGCAACTGCATCACCCTCATTTAAATATCAACCAGGGTGCCAAAAACATAAGCTGGTACCCTTGATGTTTATAGATGACTTAATGCTTTTCTGTGCAGCAGAGATGAACTCTATACAAAGCTTAATGAGGGCATTTCAAGCATTCTTGAAAACCACTGGTCTTACAGCCAACTGCAGCAAATCAGAGATTGTGATAAGGAGCTGCAAACCACAAACTGAACAAATGATTATCCAAGCAACCAAATTCTCAGAAGGCTCACTTCCCCTCAGGTATCTAGGAATCCCCATAATAGCTAGCAGATTAAGCAAAATGGAATGCAGGAGCTTACTAGAGAAGATCACAGCAAGAATCAAAAGCTGGTCAACAAGAAACCTGTCATATGCCAGAAGAGCAGCACTAATCCATGCAGTCTTAATAGGGATATATACCTTCTAGGCAAGAATCATCATATTGCCACAGGGGGTTATAAAGTAAGTTAATGCCATGTGCAG